>JAJMAK010000344.1:0-17918 GCA_030572615.1 Metschnikowia lachancei | reverse complement strand
ATTAAATCCTCTTTTTTTATAGCTATGGCTTTGAATGATTCAACATTTTATGACATTTTCTCTTGTGAATAGTAAATATTGTACGGGTACGGGTACGGGCCCCCCATTTGGGTACGGGTACGGGTACGTAAGTCGCTGGCGTACGGGCGGTACGGAATGCGTACGTACGGGGCATGTACGCTCGTTTGTGCATCACTGCTGCGCTTGTCGGTGCTCCCTCGTGGGTAGGCGTTGGCGGGAGGAAAGTGCGTGGAATGTTCTGGAAATGGAGCAACGGGAGCAAAAGGGGCCCCAGACGGGCGAGGGGGAAAACAAGAGAAGGGTCTTTTTGAAATTTGGGCTTTTTTGGCTTTTTTGGCTTTTTTGGCTTTTTTGGCTTTTCTGGCTTTTTTGGCTTTTCTGGCTTTTTTGGCTTTTCTGGCTTTTGTTTCTTTTTTACTCGTTTTTTGGCGCCATTGTTCTTTATTAGTGCACTGTAAGTTAAAGATATGGAGGTCAGGCGGAGTCAAAGTGAGAGACTGGGGTGGCAGTATATGCACTCCTAATATCGAGCTACAGTGGGTATAGATGCTGGAAGGTTTGGTTTGCAGTTGAGAGGAGGGAGTGAAATAAGGTGGAATGTATATTATATTGAAGAGGTTTTAGGGTGTTTATATTTTTTGATAGATAGGAAGGACGAGGGGAAATAGATAGTGGTAGTTGAGGACACCATGGTGATAACCACCACTACAGCTGAATGAGAACTTGGAATGCGCTCCGTAAACGAGGTAGGAAGAAATTATTTCTTTTATTCGTAACGACATTAAGACATTTACGATGGAAGATGTTTAGTGAGTTTTCTAATTTATTATGAAATAAGAAGTTTTTTTGTCCATATGATACAATTCTACGTGGTTATAAGAATTGTTTATGTTCAAATTTCGTTAAGATTTTGAGTGCGACAGGCGATTTTGGCCCTAAAGCAAGAAATGCAATTTATACCTCCAGGTATATTTCCTACAGACATACACCGGTGAGTTTTTCTTTTTTCTTTTTCTTTTTCTTTTATTTTTTTATTTTTTGGACTTCTTCATGTTTGATAGATTGTAAGTAACAAATCAAGAGTGGTTTTCTAGTTTGGGATAATTGTCAGTGCTGTATTAATTGTCGCATCGGTGGAGCCAGGTGAGGTAAATGGGCTTTTGATGAGAAGTGGTTGATTATGGACACGGAAAAATTTCTGCCAGCTCTTTGAATAATTAGAAGTTAGTTTTAACATAAGTTTGTTTTTCCCGCACTAAGCTTAAATTATGAAAATCCCCACTTCATCAACCTATTATTGCCTTCTTTTTGGTACACCTTAACGGCTGCATCTGGCCGGGCTCACTATATGAGAAGTGTCAGAATCTTCCTAAACACACATGAATATCAAGAAACATCACACCACCTAAAAGACAAATAGAGAACAACAAACAAGATAATAAGCATTATTCATTTTTCGATAATAATTACATAAAAACCAGAGACAAAAATATAGGCGATACAATTCAATCCATGGAACCAAGGGTATAATGTTGATGGTTTTGGCAGATTTCTAAAGTGTCAGAACACCAATCTAGGCCCATTCCCATGTTAAATTGATTTTACCCAAGCCCTGGTTGGCAATCTGGGCAAATGCAACGGGCGAAAGGTCCAAGTCGTTAGGCAGACAACTTCCACATCTGTCTACCACAGTGACTTCCACAGACTTGCCTTCGTAATGGGCAATAAGCTTGGCACCACACAAGGTATTATGGTTCGGGTTTCCATCGGGAGTGTACTGCTCATACAACATGTCGCCAACAGCAACAATAAAATCGGAGTCGGTATGGACCAAGCCACAAGCTCCCATTCCAGGGTTGTAGAAGGTTGCATGACCGGAGAAAATTCCATCACCAGTGGATGAAGTTGGGCTTGAACCCTTGTTGTTTACCACCAGTCTACCAGGAGGGGTCGACTTATTAGATTGGGGATTTTGGGGAGTCTGAGTAGGCTGGGACTCTTGGGACTCTTGGGGATCCTGTTGGGACTCATTTTGGCTCTCATTTTCAAGAGGATGAGCTGGAGTCGTTTGCACATCTTTTGGCTCAGAAGCAACGGTTACTTCCCCCAAGGCCTGCGTGGCCAGTTGAACAACATCACCAAGAGTATTCTCCTGGCCAGCGAAGCCAGAAACAGTCTCGGTATACCCAACAAGGGTGGTGGTGTACTTGGTGAGAGTAACATATTCAATTTCGTAGACTGGAGATGCTACTGCTAATGCAGCAACAAGAATCGCAATGGGTGCAAATTGCATCATGAGAGGAGTGAATAAGGAGTGTAGAGTGGGCTCAAAAGAATGACTGGTCCAAGTATTAGGACAAAAGATAGACGATAGTAAAGTTCAGAGACTGAGTCAGAAACTGATGTTGAGTGTGATGAAATATATATAAAAGTCTTATCCCACGGATTCAAGCCGGCTTTTTATCTCCACCTCGGTATTGCCGTGCAATGTGTTGCAACCAGTGCACGCGCGACACGCATGGGTCCACCCTGGGCCCTGGGCCCTGGGCCCTGGGCCCTGGAGGAGCACTGACTAAGAATAGCGTCGATGCGCCCATGAAACAAGACGACCCCTTCAAAAAGGAAGCCCACGAGTAGGTATTTTATTGGAGTAATTGTAGGGTATTATCTAGAGTTTTTGGCTGGTGTGAATTTTATTTTTTAGCTTCTTTAAGCTATTTTGGCTTTTTCTCTACGTTTTTTTTAGCTTTTTTTTTATATCTTTTTATCTTTTAATATCTCTATAGTGTGGCTAGAATAGAGGACCCAGAATTAGGAAGTTTCAGTGCACTGTGTGCCTGCGTTCTTGGTCCAGACGAAGGGGATTATTTTACTGCCATTTGATTCTTGTTTCGGCCCCTGGGGTGCGTGGTTTGTTGCACGTTGCCCAGTGCGGGGCAAGAAAGGTCCCTTTGAAGAGACATAACGGGGTGAGGTTTGAAACGCTATTGGCAAGGAGGGGCCAGAGTGTCAACCTTTACCTTGGCGTTTTCTTCATTCTGGTTTAATACTAAGAAGTTTGTTGACAGCTCATGGCTGGTAGTGCTGGGATTATCTTTTGAAACCGCCACTAGTTGCCATCACCTTCTTCATGGTTGGTATTTGTTTCAAGGAACCCCTCCTACCAAGACCTTGGGGTTCAGTTTCAGATTTGTCGTTTTCGGTGACCCGAATAGATGTTGCATCGTTGTGAATGTCGTCACTAAGAACTGAAGTGACATTGGACTTGGTTGAAATGTTATCTTTTGATTTTTTTCTCCTTTTCTTTTTTATATTCCCATACTTCATCGACAACGAGTAGCTCCAACCAAAGCACCTTCCAATGCTCTGTTCCTGTTTCTGGGCCCACAAATAAAGATATCAGCATCCAAAAGACTGTCAGTCGAGACGAAGGCATCGGAGCGGTTCTTCTTGACACGCAAAATACCGGGTACCAAGCGGGCTTCGTTGATCAAGTCGGGAAGTGAAGATTGTGGCAAGTAGAGACTTCCCACCGTTACTGTTACCGCTGCTATTAATTCCCTGGGGCATGAAGTTAGACAACAAGGAGACGGATACATTTAGAGAGCTACTTCTGTTCTTGTGTCCTAACATTGAAGGTGCGCTTGAGTTATTGACAGTTGCTCATTTAACAATAGAAGTGAAAACAGGATATTAAAAGACCCACGAGAAGAAACGAGAAAGAGAAATTCAGTTCTGTTCAATCGAAATTTTCAGCCATATCTGTCGAGGAGGCAAAGAAGTTTTGCCTCGGGTGGTACAAGTTTATTCTTCCGGTTGTTTTATCGACTGAGTCCCATGATCCTGGAGAAACTTAGGATATGACTTGATACATAAAGAAAGTCCATCAGGCCTTAACCTTCGTACCCAAATG
Organism: Metschnikowia lachancei; assembly: GCA_030572615.1. NCBI lineage: Eukaryota > Fungi > Ascomycota > Pichiomycetes > Serinales > Metschnikowiaceae > Metschnikowia > Metschnikowia lachancei. The sequence goes on along the minus strand of JAJMAK010000344.1, from coordinate 13,984 downwards.
AATGGTAGGAGAAGAGGAGGCACTGCTGAATATCATGTGGCCTCCAAGTTTGTATCTGGATATTAGAATATTCGAGTCAGGTGATTGTCGTTTTTCGGAAGGAATAACCTCGGCTCTGAGTGTGCTTATTTGAACATGGTTTAACAATGCCATAAAAGGTCCAAGAAGTACACCAAGAGAAAGAACTCAGAAAACAATAACCACAATGATGTCCCATTGGCATTTGGCAAAAGGTTTATTAAAATCCCCTCGGCTGAAATTGAGGCCAGTCTAACCTATAATAGGGCTAGAAATTCACCTTCTTGAATCCTCTTTTCTGAACCTCTACCACTACTAAAATTATTCACCTGGTCAGAGTAAGGGAGTGAATATAACAAAACAACAGCTTGTTAAAAAGAAAGGCTTGATATCCGAAGTTCGATTGGATATCTTACACTTTCTCGATTACACACATCTAAAGCATAAAATACGAGGCATTAATCAGATTAGCATAGACTTTCCAAATTTAAAAGCCTCAGCACTGTTTCAGGTGAGTTGAACTTCAATGTACCCAAAAAGGTAAAAAACGATTTGCTCTGAAATTCCTGACACTAAAAACTTCAAAATTACCAAAAGATATTTGGGAAAATTCTTTCCATATAAGAGTTTAGATACACCACACAGCTAAACTGTGAAGATCAACATAAAACAATCTTTCACGACTTGCTTTCATAAGTCTTGTAATGATGTGCCTTCTTTATTAGCAAGAAAATGAACCAGTCCTATACCTCAAAAGATGATAGAATTAGAACTGGTGGAAGGCTTGTTTTAAGGCAAAGACTAGCACTAAAAGTTGTACGTTCTGATTCTCAATCGAAAGAAAGTCTTCTAGAAGATGGATGCGAAGAGTCTATTGGGAAGGGAAGGAAGGCGACATAGGTTAATATTCATAATGTAAATTTATACTTGATGTTTATTCATTTGGTTTGCAGATAGGTGGAGTTTAGTAGGGGTGACTTATGAGCTACTTCTTCATACCTTTGTAGCCATACCTCTGTAGCCCTACCTAGTACCCCTACCTAGTACCCCTACCTTTGTAGCCCTATAAAGTAGCCGTGAATATTCCCGGATTTTGTTTTGAAACCAACATAATTTGAAACCATTTTGGGAGCTGCAAAGGCATGTCATTCGTATTCGAGCAACATGTTTTATTATTGATTAACTACCATCAGTATAATGAAAATGACTGGCGTGGAAGTTTATTCCATCGTCTCTTCATCAAACAGTCACTTTTCTACCCCGTAATCTAAAAATGCAATGCAATTCTACAAAATCAACAGCAATTCACACTTATTACATTTTAAACCGTATTAAAACTGATCATCTTTATATAAGTGTAATGAGTCGTACCTTGTCACTACATAAGCACCTACCTACAGTGTAGATTAAAATTAATAAAATGAGAAATTAACCGACAAATAATTTGACTATATTTTGACATTTTTACTATTTTCTGGATGTCGATATTGACTCGGTGAAAACATTAGTAAAAATATACATCCTAATATATCGATTCGATATATGTAAAAAACTAGCCTATGACCAGGTGCTTCAGCCCTCGCTACAATCAACGACTAGCGTGTTCAAATGGAATAGGCATAGCCTGAGCTTAGGCCTAGGAACGATTTGGAGGTACTGAGGTATAGAGACGAACAAAGGAACACATTCGAGGGGAATCACAGGCCCAAACAATGAGTATCGCCGGAGAGTGGGGTCGTTCATCACGAGAGTGGGGAGAGCGACACCAGTGATCAGTAGGTTCATTGTCTACTACGCTGAATGGTAGCCGATTGGCTAACTAACTCCCAAATCAGCATAGACTCGTGCAAGAAAATTGGGCAATTTCACTCGGACTTTTCGTTGTACAGTGAGACATCGTGCATGGTACACGCCAAACTCGAGGATAAAAGAGGGAAGGTTTCGTAGTTTTCAGTCACTTCACCAAAAATGATGACTCGCTCCGAGTACCACCAGAATCTTGGCCAACCTTAAGGCGAGAGCCTTACTCAGAGACGAAATGAGCATCCTCGATGATTATTTAAACGGCATTCAAGTAAACAGAGCGAAAGTTCAATGCTGATACCAGTGAGGTCAAAGTTTTGGGACAAGGGAGCGAAATTAAGTGTGTTTTTAACAGAAGAGACTCAGAAAAAAACTTTACTAGAGAGTGTGTGCTGCTTAAGCGTGGTATGTCCGGCTGAATCGGACTTCTCTTGACAAAGTGCCCGCTAATCAAGGAAAATGGATCTTTTAGATACCTTACTAAAGCCGGAAGCGATGGATCCGTAGATTATGGTGTTCGGGTCCGGGACGATGTCTAAGAAGCCCCTGTGCGGGGAGGCATTCTCGAGAGGAGAACCACCTCCACCCCCGGCTTTCATAAACAAAATCGAGAATAACCCATATCTTTATCTTGAGAGGTCACGCTACTAAGCATGTCATATATCGCTAGTATTGGTTGTTCACCATAGATTACTATTTGCTATTTAAGCGAGGTATTCCCTTACTTATCGTATCCCTTATTAAGTATTATTCTAATAATAACTAAGTATTTCATCTTGATGTAGCCAATTGAACCTGGAATCTTTACGCTATAGAAATGTTAGAAAAGAATAAAAGAGCGAAAAAGGAATACATCATATGAATTTGGGTCCTTTTGCTAATGGACCATATCTAAAGCCCCTCATACCCAATATATGGTGCTCGAAAACGTCATTTTTTCAATAGTTTATGGTCTTAGCTAGCAAAGCGAGCCCTCCAATTCTCAAGGTATGCCTCAGATCCAGGTTGAATTATTGTGCTGAGCACTTGCTTGGTTTTTTGCCCAGAGTGAAAGACCTCATAATATATTAGCCGGCTAAGTTTATGGTACTTTTAGAATTTCAGGATTAGCCTGTATTTTGATAAACAGCTGTATTTCACAAATCAAAACTCTCAACCTTTTATCAGAACAAGTTACCCACAGAGTGGTGGTTTCCGTATCACAAGAAAAGAGAACAAAAACACATCTTTTAGTACATGATTAGCGTACGAAAAACGATACAAAATCCCTTTCAACACCTGCTCATCAAAATGGAATAAAAAGTTGTCAAATGGTAAAAAATAGTACCATCTGCGTTTTTACCATCTGCGTTTTTTTGCAGCCGTATTGCTCCACCAGTGCAGAAAAGATGAAATGTACCCAAGCACCTCATGAAAGCCAATTTCACAGAATATACCTATAACACCCTTTAAAGGAGTTCAGTCAGACGCCACACTTAGATGCCTGAAAAACACCTGTAAGATGCCATACTTACGTTGCCATCAACCCTATTTATTCCTCTTTAGTCAATAACTTCCCCCACTTTATGAAACTTGCTTTAGCTAAACATCAATTATTCTCCCACAGAAAGAAGGTCTTATATATACATTTAATGGTTCAAAGTCTATAATGGCCAAGGACCAGACACCCAAAGCTTCACACCTAAAGAGTGTCATCAAACTTCCAGTATGCACCCTCAAAAGACGCATAACAGCGGAACTCGTTACTTAAACCGTTCTTGTGCTGGGGAAGAAACGACGTGAGACGTGTTTCCGGGTATGTGTTCTTCATGATGTCTCTCATCCTTTCTCCCGTGGAAGAAATCAACTTATACTTATGATCACCGGAAGCGGTTTTCTCGCCCTTGTCCTGAACCAAGAGATTACGTGCCGCCAACGCCGATTTTGTCTGACACACCTCCTCCAAAAAAGGTGGGTCAAGCAAAAGTCTATGACACTTGTTGCGGATCACCTCCGGCACCTCATCCGGCTTATTATAGTCGTAGACAAAAAAGTGGTCTTTGCCGGCCATCACCTCAAAACGGGAGTCGTACTCAAGCAAGTAAATGTGCTTTGTTGGAATGTCTTCTTCGGGCATTCGGGTCACTGCTGCGTACACGGAAGGAGCACTTGCTATACAAATCACGGTGTCTTCGTCAGCACCATCAAGAAGAGCCTTTGCCAAAATGTCGGCGGTTTCGTCAGTATACCAGAATTGCGAGAGCTGCCAGTTTTCCTGGAACGTATCGATGGAGAATTTCTGCCTCTCGAATTGCTCCTCCAGCTTCTGGAAAAGCTTCTCAAACTGTTGCTTGCGTTCGGTTTCCTCCTGTTTGAACTGCTGGAGAGCGGCCAAAGTGGCGGCCGAAAGAGCGAGAGGTTCGTCGTCAGAGTCCATTTTGTTGCGACTGATGTTATCCTTCTAAAAGAAACGGCAAAAAAGCACTTTTATTCGGTAGCCATGGGATTTTGGTGTTTTTTCGCTGCTTTCCACCATTTCGATATTACCCGTCGTGCGCGCACCGAAATAAATGCAGTGACGATGTCTCACCTCACTTCACTTCACTTCACCCCCTCCTTCCCGATGCGCTCATTAAAATGATGGAATGACTTGAGACGTGTCGTGCCCCCCTCAAAACAACTTGGAAGAGTCCACTGAAAACACCATCAACACCACCCAAAGACGCCATTTGACCACTTTTAAACAATAAAACCGGCCACTTAAACCCCTCGTCCAGTTTTCCCCCATCAATTACCCCCTTTTTCTGTTGAAAATGCTGTTTTCCTGCACCATTGGGCAGCTCATCAACCACCTCACGGCCAAGTTGGCTGTTTCTGAACAAATCTCGCTAGAAAACCTTTGGAATATCGCCGCAGGCTTTGCTGAGCCTCCGGAGCTCGATGGGTTCCAGAAAAATGTCGTTTGGCGTGGTCTCATGCTGAGTTCGAGCGTTCCTCTTCTCGAAATCTATGCCCGCAACCAAAATGTGCCCATTCATCCGGATCTTGCTTACGGGGATCTTCTTCTTCGTGGATCAGAGCCGGAAATTACCATCCGCCCTACTGAACAGTGCCAGTTCCGGTATTTGACCAATACCGAAGACTACGAGATGCTCAAGAAGGAAATGGGCGAGTATCCGTTTGGTCTTTTGGTGGTGATTGCTCGCCACGGGTCCGAAGGTATTTTGAATGCAGATTTGGCGCGAGAGTCCGGCCAGGATATCCGTTCGTTGAGGCTTCGGCTCCAGAAGTTAGAAGGCTCGGGACTTATCGTTTGCCGCAATGTATACATCAACAAAAAACACACCACCCACTCCATCCATGTGAAATTTGCCAATGAATCAATGCTTGCGAAGGATAAGGACGGCGAGGAAGAAGGCATCGAAGTCACACGTGATGTCAAGAAGTTGAAAATGCTTGTCATTGCCGCTTTGAAGGTGGCCCCCAACCAATTGCGGGGATTCTCCGATTTGCGCAAAGAATTGAAGCTCGATGGGTCTCGGTCCGCATCCAAGTTCTTCCGGAGTGTGTGTATTAAGATGCACAATCAGGGCTTCATTGAGAAACTCCATGTGGAGCTCCCGGAAACAAAACAGCGGGTGTATGCCATTCAGTTTGTCAAGGATTTGCCTCGAGATTTCGACGACTCACAGGATTTCCCCGACTTGGACTCTAACGAAAAAGATGGCTTTGATGACTCCGATTTGGACGATACCGAGGCCGACTTGTTGGCGCCACCGGAAATGCCCGTTTTAAACCGTGTTTTTCTGCCGTTCCATCAGATTTTCCACCAGATCCAATCCACCGAAACTCGCGGACTCACCTCCAGTGAAATCTGCAAAAATCTCTTGGGTACTGCTGACTATAGGCCGTATTCACGTCTCTACGAGGTACTTCCAACATACCTTAGCAATTCCAAAAACCTCAAGCCTTTCAAAAAGTACAACGAGCCGTATCCCGAGTACTCGGTATCCAAACTTTACGAAAATGAGGGAAAACTCCGGTTTTACAAGTATTTCGCCACGCCTTTTTGTTCTGAGGACAAACCCACCCCAAAACCGTACAACTTTGTCACCAAGGCATCGAAACTCCTGTTGCCTGCGCTCAATAAAAAGTTACACGTGGTCATGAGCAAGATTTCCAACGAGGTGTTGCTTTCAAAGAAAAGAAGAATGGTGGAAGTAGGTGACGTGTCGGGTTCGCCTCTGCCTGCGAAGAGACAGAAACGCATGACTAAAGAAGCGTCTCCGATCAAAAAAGCAGAACCAGAGCCGGAACAAAAAGCAGAACCAGAACCAAAACCCAAAATAGAACCGGGTCATTTTGACCTTGATACAGTAGACGCGGCTCTTTTGTCACAGGAGAGGTTGCCTCGAAGAAGAAGAGCTGCGCCAAAGTCTTATTTCCAAGAAGATGCCATGGAGATTGGCGACGACTCTGGGGAAGAATACACGCCTCAGCCAGAAGAAGAGCAAGAAGACGACAACGAGATTGAAATGGAGCTCGACGCTGACGAAGAGTCAGAGAAGGAAAAAGAAGACGAGGCGGGAACCCCCGAAGATGAGAACGCACCCACGCCTACCTTATCTGCAAGTGATTTACCCACTTTCGTGCTGGCGCCTAGACTGGATAGAAGAAAAAAACAGCAACCCGGAGTGGTCAAATCCGAAGGCTCGCTTAAGTCGATTATCCGAAGAGACCATCTTTTAAACATCATTCGTGAAGAAGGAGGGGCCACCTTCAAGAATGCGTCTCTTTGCCGCAAGCTTGACGAGCGCCTCGAGGTGAAAACTTCCACCGACCGCAAAACGCTTTCAAGAGATATCGCCTATCTTACAGAAACTGGTGTTTTGGAAGCCCGGAAGGTGCTTGTAGACTTGGAGGGCAAGCAACACGAGAAGAGAATTCTTTTGCTCAAAGACCCTGCGCATCGCCCCACGGAAGAAGCAATCAATGATATGAGGTCTGCGTACGCCGAGCTGATGAGTAAGAAGAACATGAAGATCTTCGAGAGACGCTTGATCCAGTCTGACATGAAGCTATATGTGGAGAAACTCCGACCCCAGGTTGTATCTCAAAAGACCCGTAATCGCAGAGGCAAAAACAGACTTGCTACTTTGGAAGATTCCAGTTTTGGAGCATCGATCAAGGAAGAACCTTCGGAAGGAGTTGCCAGCCAACCGCAGAATGGCGAAGGTGGCGAAGATTTGGACATCTTGGAGAAAATCAAACGCACACGGAGACCAAGAAAAGCTGTGGCTCCGTCGGTCCCAACCTTTGGTCCAAAGCGACCACGGCGTAACATTAAGCTCGAGAAATCGGACGCCACGCTTGTTTACCGAGCGGTTGTTATCTCGAAAGCTTTTTCAAGAGATGCGATTGATTTCGACTTAATCGCTCTGTTTGTTGGAGATATCGATGGCAAACTCTTGAAGCAGAAATGGGGCACGTTGAGGCGTCTGTTTGGTGGTTCAGGGGCTGTCAACAAAGGTGTTGAAACGTTCCAGAACATGGTATTGACTGGTGTGGAAGACGGTTACATCACCGAAAAGGATCTCGTGGAAGGAGACCTCAAATTCTTCTTGGAGTTCTGGAGAAAGTTCGATGCCCACACGGAGTTTAGCATCATTGACGAGATGCCGTTGTACTCGACTTTTGCTGAAAACACCCAAGAGTACTCCTTCAACAAGGGGGCTGTTGAGAATACCTCTAACCTTTCCGATAAGATCGAAGACTTGTCAATGAGACAGAAGGAATTTGCCCTTGGCCAGTCGATTTTGACATGGGAGTCACACTTGGAGCCTTCTTCAAGGCCCGACGACAACTTGAGGTCTATTCTCAAGTCGATTTTTGCAATTGAAGAAGGCAACTTTGACCCCACCATGGTGAAGACGGTGCTAAGTAAGTTTGGCGAGAATGAAGTGCGTGCATCGACCGATGGTTTAGTACGTGATAAGGAAATCGCCTATCTTGCGTTTGATGATAGCAAGAAGTTTGTGCTAAGCGATCGATTCAAGGCAAGTCTTGTGCTGCGAGCGTTGAACGTCAAGATGTTACATCAGGCCACCGCGTTCAAGGAAACATTGAATGACATATCTGCAACAGGTAAGGGACTCATTCTCTCGCAAGGTGTTCAGCCCGGTGAAATGTGCTGTTTACTTGAGCTTATTTCCGACGGGTTGGTGGATTTGACCCGGATTGACCGCACGTTCAAGTTTGAGAATTATGAATCCAGGCTTGTGGATAAAGAACAGATTGGTTGCGATATAGTGGTTCAGGTTGTGCATGAGCAGGCGAAATTAATCCTGCCAAATCACGTCAGCACGCCAATTAAAGGCCCCTGCCAACCCATCTGGGCCGATTTGAATGCAAACGTCAGTAAAGACCTATGGAGGAAAATCATAATTGCCATTTTATCCCAGGTGGTGTTCAAGCCGGGTATCACTGACTATTTATTACTCGATAAGATGCAGGCAGTGTTGACTTATGCAGACTACACTGATGCCATGGCATGGCTTCTCGAAAGCGACTGCATTCGAAACACTTCGTGCGGAGGTTACGTGGCTACAAACTGCTGGCAGTATATTCTCGGGTGATGTATATTCTCGGGTGATGTATATTCTCGGGTGATGTATATTCTCGGGTGATGTATATTCTCGGGTGATGTATATATCGGGTGATGTATATATCGGGTGATGTATATGGGTTCTACAAGGCAATTTTGCCCTGCAACAAGTTAACAAGACACGAGCAGAAATTCGCGATGGTTGTGGGACTGTCTGCAGGACACACCGACTGGTGGCCTGCTCATCTCATATTTTTTCCTGGTAAGGTTTGGCCAATTTAACATCAAGATAGCAATGGGATTGGCAGGTGTTAAGGTAAAACAAAGATTTGGGCTAGATCCAAGAAACACTTCATGGTCCAATAACACCGAACGATTTGGACACCAATACCTCGAACGTATGGGCTGGGCCCCGGGGAAAGGGTTGGGTCTTGTTGATAATGCGACTACTTCTCACGTGAAGGTGAGTATCAAAACGGATAATTCCGGGTTGGGGTCGAAATTGGCCAAGAAGACCAAGAAGGATGAGTTCGACAGTGGCGAGTGTGCTGGTCTCGATGTTTTCCAACGAATTCTTGGAAGGCTCAATGGTAAGGAAGAGGAGGTGAACAGTGAGTTGGACAGAAAAAGAATCGATAACATTGTCAATGGAAAGTGGGGAATGCATTTTGTCAAGGGTGAGACCTTAAGTAGTACGTGGGATGCTGAGAAGAAGAAGCTTGAAAGTTCTTCGAGAAAGAGAGAAAGGCTGACAGGAGATGAGCCAGTTGAGAAGAAGGTCAAGAAGAGCAAGTGCAATTCTGAGGAGAAGGAGAAGAAGGAGAAGAAGGAGAAGGAAAAGAAGGAAAAGAAGGAAAAGAAGGAAAAGAAGGAAAAGAAGGAAAAGAAGGAAAAGAGCAAGAAGAGCAAAGATTCAAGTGAGAAAGAGAAGAAGCTGAAGAAGGACAAGAAAGACAAAAAAGAGAAGAAACACAAGAAGGACAAGAAAGACAAAAAAGACAAAAAAGAAAAGAAACTCAAGTCGGAGGTCACAAGAGAAAGCATGCTACAACCTAGAGAAGCCAAGGAACATATTGCAACACGCTTGTCGGCAAGAGCTAAGTGGATCCGCCAAAAGCGTGCGTCGGTGATGGATGCAAAGGCCCTCAATGAGATTTTCATGATCACCAAATAGACAGATGAGCCCAGGCTAAGCTTACCCCCAACTCACACATACACATTTACGCATAATTCATTGGATATTTTGATAATAAAGGAACATTAGATAGGTTGAGGCCGTAGAATGAATGAATTTCTGATGCTCGTAAGCGGACCGTACAAGGAAAAATATGCTCACGTGAAGGTAAAAGAGATCTTGGGATTTATAGACTGGAAGGGTAACCGGAGTATTTGTTTATAGATGGGACTTGCCTGAATAGCGTGTTTGTAAGCAGTGACTAGGATATGACCAGGTGCCGCAGCCCTCGCTACAAGCAACGACTAGCGTGTTCAAAAAGAATAGGCAGAGCCCGAGCTTAGGCCTGGGCACGATCTGAAGGTACTGAGGTATAGAGACTAAAAAAGGAGCACATTCGAGGTGAAGCTGACCGGAGAGAACCGGCCCAAACAATGACTATCATCAAGATAGTGGGGTCGTTCAGCAGGGAGAGCGACACCAGTGATCAGTAGGTTCATTGTCTACCACGCTGAATGGTAGCTGAATGGTAGCCGTCTGCCTAACTAGCTCCCAAATCAGCATATACTCGTGCAAGAAAGTTGGGCAATTTCACTTGGACTTTGGGGTGTAAATTGAACCATGGTACATGCCAAACTCGAGGATAAAAGAGGGAAGATTTACGTAGTTTTTAGTTAGCTCACCAAAAATCAAGACTCGATCCGAGTACGATCAGAATTTTGGCCATTCTTAAGGCGAGAGGCTTACTCAGAGGCTAAATGAGCATCCTCGATCATTCGTTAAATGGCATTCAAGTGAACGGAGGGAACGCTCAAGATAGCCTAACGCCTGCTGAAACCAGTGAGGTCCAAGCTTCTGGAGAAGGGAGCGAAATCGAGTGAGTTTATCTCAAGCGAGAATGAAGGAGTTGTTTTTATGATAGCTGCTTTAAGTATCTTTTTATAATAGAAGAGGCTCAGAGTAGGACTTTACTAGAGAGTGTGTGCTGCTTAAGCGTGGTATGTCCGGCTGAATCGGGCTTCTCTTGACAAAGTGCCCGCTAACAAAGGAAAATGGATCCTTTAGATACCTGACTAAACCCGGAAGCGATAGATCCGTAGATTATGGTGTTCGGGTCCGGGACGATGTCTAAGAAACACTTGTACGGGGAAGTGTTCTCGAGAGGAGGACCAGCTCCACCCCCGGCTTTCAAAAACATTATCGAGAATATATTTTTTATATGTTTCTTTAGTTAAATATCATGTTCACTAGATTTTCACTAGATATTGATATCAGCAAAAAGTCCGAAAAATTATTCCGTAGTAACAAACGTAGTCGATATATCCATTCCAATCAACACTGTTTGTAAGGTTGATGCTTGAAGCCAAAGTAGCGATTCTCGTGGGGTAGGTTACTATAACGGGGTGGGCCTCGTCTTCATCACCCGAAATAGTCCTTGAAACATTTATTCATATTGAATTTGTATGTCTGCTGTGTGTCTTTATATAACTCAGTGTGGCCCATTTAGCATTAAAGATTCAAATTAGGTTGCTATGACATAAACTTTAGAAGACCTATGTTTTAGCTGGAAAAACGCATCAGCCCTAATACTTAGCCTCTTCAAATGTGCTGTTTCTTCCAGGGTACGTTGTATATAATGAACCAAAGTTCAATTATTTTTAAAAGAATAGGGTATTGGCTGTTATACCTTTTATCTAAAAGGATGTTCTAACTAGTGAAATGATTTCACAAAGCAATTATGAACTAAGTTGGAGTTTCGCTGACTTCTGGTTTCAGCGTAGTTAGTGTCACACTCTCTGAAACAGAAATTGGCAGCCATTGAAATGATCAAAGAAACTCATGATTGCCAAAAACTGCATTTGGTTGGCTAAATTGACAGAAGTTTCCAAATTTGTAAAAAGGTTGAGGAAAGTTAAAACATCACTTAATAAATTACAAGTGCTTGTGTATGACTGTTGGTGTCCGTAATTATGAACTCCCCACGTACGATTTTTTTTTAAAACAAGCAATTTTTAGCGGAAGTACACATGGCGGATTCAGTGATGTTGAAATATAATATTGTAGGTATTACATATATGTTCATCATTTAATCTTTCGAATTACAAGTTGAATAGGTGCAACTATAAATCCCTTGCCGGTAACATATATAGGAGTTCACATGGTTTTCAAAGAATATCGATTTTACAGATATCTTGCTATCTGAAGAGACAAAGGCATCTTTATGGTAATCTTAATTTCCCAATTTTGGCAAAAGTTGCTACGACACGGATAACCAAACTAAGTAATGGATGTATCTTTAGTCTCGTCAGATGTGATACTTGACTCGACAATATACTACGACCCTGTAATCTTCCTAGACACAGCCATCAAAAAACAAGCACCGTAGCAAAATACCCAACTAGAAGTACCCTTCAAAGAGATTGATACCGCAAATACAGAGGATCTGTTTATTAATATTTTGTCCAATTTCGGGAAGTATGAGCCTCAGTGGTACCTTTTCAGTGGCACACGACCTTAAAAGCAGACTAAGGGTATGGAAACAGTTTTTGTATAATTCATTGCCTGTAAGTTAAGCCATGTAATATGGCTCTATGAATAAGATCTCGAATAATACAAGTCTTTACTTTTGAAGAGTTTTCGCACCCTTCTGTATGAGAACGATTTGAGTCCCATGTGGTTTTACTTTCAGGTTGGGAAGGCTAATTTTAAGCCATGATAATAAATTGGATTTTACAAATTTGAATAAATATTGACAGCATCATGCAAAATTTCCATTCTATGTATTGAATTGTTCTCCCTTTCGGTTGGTGCGGAACGTATACCTATTCGTTAAAAACAATAGTTTCTTGGGGCCCTCACCTAGTGGATATTCCTATCATCAGTGTCGAGGATGTCAAAAATACCTATATCGCAAGTCCTCTTTCTGTTTCATCGAAATTCGGTAATTTTCTGGAAACAAGGTTGAATGTGTGCAATCTGTCAATGAGTACTCTAGAACGCGGTGATATCCAAAATTTTGCACCATCAATAAATCTAAGGAATTATCTCTAAACCCGGTGGAATCAATTTGCACTACTTCATCAACCTTGCAATACAATCACCAAAAAATTCATAACTGGGATTCATAAAGTTTATATACCTCCTCAAACGAAGAACGTGGAAAAGCCTCCAAGCACGCACACCATCATGGCACCAATGGCAATCATCTCCCCCATAGTGGCAGGGCGAGCAGAAACTGACGACCTCGAAGAAGCGGACGAGCTGGAACTGGAGCTCGATCTGGACGAGCTTGACGCACGCGTAGATCCCGAGGCTGAAGACCCCGAAGATCCAGATGATCCAGATGACAGACCAGTAGCAACGGCATTGGCAGAAACAGACGAAATCGCTGCTCTGCAGGTACTGGCAACACTGGCTTGGGACCCAACAAGTGACGCAGACCCACCAAAACTACATGCACTAGAATGGCCGTTTTGTGCCAGATAGTACGCATTGAGAAGGTACGACAACTTGTCTTTATCTGAACAGAAAGAGATGGCACCGTAAGATCCGCTTGTTCCGTTGGCAGACACAGCAGAACAGTCAATTTCACCACAAACAATAGCGTATAAATCACCATAGTGCGAAGAGCTGACGTCGTCATTCACCACACATTTCAAAGAGCTGGAAATACACTCACACACAGACTTGTCTGGTGTAGGGGGTAACTTTTCCGACGCTTTCCACCCGGAGTCACCAGTTGGACACGCCAACGTTTGCGTCGGAGCTGACGCACCCGAACTTCTTTGTGCCAAAGTAGGACTGATCTTGTTCATTTCTTGCGAGTAGTACGAGTAGTCCGCCAAAGTGCTGACACTGCTTCCACTGGTTGACACAAGCCCATAGTTGTTTTCCTCCTCATAGTACATGTAGACAATACCTCCCGACCAGACGTCCGTCATTTCATTACTGAACAAAGTGCCGATTTCAGTGAATTTCCTAGGTCTTTCGGTGTTACACCCATACTCGGAAAAAAACACAGGGATAGTCAAGTTCTGGTACTCTTCGGTTCGGTCCTTGTATCCTGAAGTCTCAAAACTCGAGTCTCCGCACCACTCGTACATGTTGATACCGAAGAAATCCGCCCTTTCGTCAAGATCTCCACAAGAAAAGTAGTCGGCAAGGGCAACTCGGATATCGCCATCGTCATTGGCCGAATATCCCACAGGAAACTTCCAGCCCTTGGACTTGACGTAACTTTTCATGTCTCTGACCGCCGCCTTGACAAAGGCAGACGCGTCGGTATTAGAAGCGTTATTAGACACCTCATTACCAGCAAAGAATCCCAATACATTGGTGTAGTTGGCAAACATATCAACAACCGACGTGTATCTATTGTAGAGTTCCAAGTTCCACGAAGGCGAGTC
>JAJMAK010000343.1:0-18027 GCA_030572615.1 Metschnikowia lachancei | reverse complement strand
TTTGAAATTTTGAGTCTTTTAAGAGCTCAAATTCTTTATTTATCATAGTTTGAATTGTAATTGGTCACGATACGGAAAGCCTATTGGTAAGGGATTTCACATCACTCGGCTAACTTATCACGTGGTTTGCCCAATAATGTCCTCCCTTCGCATCAGTCAGCTCTCCATGTCTATCAGTAATGGTCTCTCATACACCCGATGGAAACCTATATAAAGCCAGCAATATCCCCTAGGATATCGCCAATTTTACTGATGATCACTGAAATTCACAATACATATAAACCAGCCGGCTTTAAAGATCCTGACACTATTTGTTATAGTTATATTCAAGGAAAAGTACTAACCTGGTGATTAATTAAAAAAAAAAAGTATACTAAATCACATTACCTTCTGAAGTATTGATCATGATAGTTTCCAGCACAAACTTCGAATCAAAATCTACATAAATGAGGCGAATCCAACACATAGTTGTCTAAAAAGTACTCCGATTTAAAGAAGTGCATTGAACAGCTGCAGTGAGCATTATCTTTAGGTAAGATAACCATCAGTGTCCATATTGATCGCAGATTACAATCGGTGGATTATCACTGGACCTTGTTTACAAGACCTTGCTGGTTAATGTACCTTTTGAAAAAGATAATTATTTCCATTAAGGTCCACAAGATAGCAGCTCATCATTTACTATGTTATAGTTAGAGCCGACTGTATAGCTTGCAAATGTATACCTCAACAGACTAACAGTCGAATAAAAGAGGTGGTTGATACGTAGCCATAGTAACCACACTATCTCAGCACTACGGTTTTCGGTAGGTAAAAGAAATAGATCGATAGAAATGCAAGTAAAAAGAAGAGAAATTCCGACACTGTCATATAGGGAAGCCCCAGAAAAGCTTATCGCATAAATTAGGTAGTCCACTTCATGAATCGTGGTGGACCATGGAAGAGTCAGAAGAGGCGTCCGCTCAGATAAAAAGGGGGTTTAATGATGTAAATCAGTCACGAGTCAGGTTTGAAGCAATCAAAAAATAGAATCGATCATGTGAAACAGTAACTCGTTCGGTGACAAATTGAGTTACACTAATCTTGCAGAAAATAGGGGCTCGTTTTTGGCTGGCTGCGCATCAGAATAACTTGCATTGTTGTTGCTATTGCGTGGTACGAAAAAAACAACAACAAAAAGACTACTCACTATGTTGTTGCCTTTTTGGTTTAGGTTTTTTGGTTTTTGGTTTTTGCTTTATGGTTGATGTTATTTCTTTTTACTTTTATAAGATTCAAATTTCTTTACTTGTGACATCTTCTCACCCCATAAAATTTGGGCCCCCACAACAACCCGGATGACATTTTTCGATCCGAAGCCGAGACCAAATAAACTGGGAACCTCACAACCCGTTCCACTAATGCGCATGGCACCATTTTCGCCGAGGAGGCGGAGTAAAACCGGATTCGGCAGGAAAGAATCGGCAAACGGAAAAAAAAAGTTTTTCGCGTTTCAATGCCGCGCACATATATATTAACCCGAGCTAAACGAGGAGGTAACCTCTATACGACGAAAAGTGATATAGCCATTTGAGCCTACTATTTGCTTAGTTATTGATGATCCCCTAATCTAAGGCGATAACTGGCTAGGTTCTTTGGTTCTAATTCAACATACTTTTTATTCAGATTCAACTCGATTAAAAAAATCCCCCCACACAGAACAAATACGAAAGAAACCCACCGGGATCTCCAATTTCGTCGCCTACACACCTACCATCACGTAATATGAAAGAAGAAGAAAACAGATCCGACTTAAAGTCGGGGTTCAAACGAAAATACCACTCCAAATCCAGGAAGGGCTGCTCCACGTGTAAGAAAAGACGGGTGAAATGTGACGAGGGTAAGCCTGCTTGTGGCAATTGTGTACGCATGAAATTGACTTGCGGATATTTACAAGATGATCCCTCAGACGAACCTGCCCCCAAGAAATCGAAAAAGGAAATCACCCATAAAACGGATGACTATAGTCCAGGAACCCAACAAGCGACCCCAGATAAGTCCCCAAGCCCACAACCCAAAAAACTGGATGCGGCATTGAAGTTAGCTGCGTCTGCATTGGGTAATGGGCTTCTTTCTGCGGGGAACTTGAACAATATCAACATAAGCCAGTTGGTGAACAATCTTTCGTCCATGGGTGACTTGAGTGCATTGGGGGGCTTTGCTAACTTGAGTAACCTAGCGCTTTTGGCCCAACTTCCAGGCGACATGGGGTCCATAACGTCACATTTGTCAAGTCTTGGAGTCGATTTAGGCAGCTTTAATCTCGGACAAAACGCAACTGAAGCTGCTCACCCTTCCGATTCAGGAAACCATCCGGGAAGTTCTGGAATTGATATTCCGTTGGGTGCAACATCCCCCACCAACGATTGCCCTGATACTCATCAGCACGATGAAACGATAGACCCGTTGATAGATGTAAATCCTCTACTATCGAAGTCCCATGAAGGACTTCCATGCTCAAACTCGGAGCTGCCTCAAGCAGAACACAGTATACCCGAAGAACACTCCGCAAATTACTCTGCGAATTCGCTGGCCCGGCCCGCTAACGAAGGTTCGTTGAATATGCTTGATTTGAGATTAATGTACCATTATACGACGCATGTTTCAAGCACAATCACTGGTGCTGGTATCTCCGACACCGATATTTGGAACAATGATATACCCACACTAGCGTTCGAATATCCGTTTTTGATGCACGCTCTTTTAGCATTCAGTGCTACTCACTTATCAAGGACCGAAAAGGGACTAGATCAATGTGTTACTCGGCATAGAGGGGACGCGTTACGTTTATTAAGAGAGGCAATTTTAGATATACGTGCCGAGAACACCGATGCCTTGGTTGCCAGTGCGTTGATCTTGATTATGGATTCGTTAGCCAACGCGGCGGTGCCCTCCCTGACATCGCCCACATCGCTTCCTGCGTCAGCGTGGATCTTCCATGTTAAGGGAGCGGCCACTATTCTCACCGCAGTATGGCCTCTCACGGAATCATCTAGATTCTACAAGTTTATCGGCGTAGACTTGGGGGATCTAGGTGATATTATAAACCAGAAGAGCCAGCTTACGGAGATGGGGCTGCTTTCATTCGCCAACTTGAACTGTCACGACTCAAGTATCGCTGACTTATACCCAGTGCCAATCAACTCTCCATATTTAATAACGTTGGCATATTTGAGCAAGCTCCACAAGGAAAGATACAAGGCGGATTTCATTTTACGCATCTTTGCGTTCCCAGCGTTACTCGAAAAAGAATTCTTAGGAATGCTCATGTCCGGAGACATCAAAGCGATGCGGATCATGAGATCGTACTACAAATTACTCCGATCATTTACCCTGGAAATGAAGGATAAAGTATGGTTTTTGGAGGGTGTGTCCTCGGTTCTACCGGTAGATGTCGAGGAATATGCTGGTGGTGCAGGTGGAATGCACATGATGCTTGACTTCTTGGGTGGTGGACCAGCCATTGTTGAGGACCATGAGGTTGACAAGGATCTTTCCATGATCGACCCCGGAGGCAAGATTGCAGATAAGCTCATCGACACCAATAATTTACCAAGTGAAATCACTAGCAACCTCGATATCATGCAGGGTGATAGTGGCATGATGGAGATGAAATTAGATTGAGCTACTAACCCCAAATGCTATCGCCGCACATAGAAACTGCAGGGTATGAAGGAGGGACTCGAGCGAGCGAGCGAGCGAACAAAAGTAATGGTGCTCATGTGCGGAATCTGCCACCGTGCCCTTTCGACTTGGGAGTGTCTACAGCAAAGCCAATTTTTTTTCGTCCTTTTTATATACTACTTATGACTGGTGAGATAATTAATAACTATAGATATCGGGATATAAAGAGAAACCACAAGAAACGTAAGTTTCATATGATTATTTAGAGGGGGGAGGGGTGCACCATGTGTGAGTGTGAGTGAGTGGTGGTCTCATTCGGGTAAGTCCGCACATGATTGGTGTTTTTTCTCCCTATTTTTCCCTTGCGCGACCTCCAAGATTTGTCAGATACAGGCCCAAAAACTAAGCTCACCCAGTGTAATTGTTGTTCGAGATCCTTTCTTTCTTAGTGTTGAAACAACTTAATACACACGATAAACCGTTACTATTGAGAACTATTCTTCTTTTGTTTTGATTCGCACCCAGAGAAATACTATCCAACATTTCCGGCCTGTTTTCTTTTGCTTTCGATACCCTTTTCATTTGAACAACGAGGAGTGAACGAATCACATACAAGCGAAGACCACACTTCTAAAAAAAACACTGATTCGAAACCAAATCAGTGACTACAAAAGCAAAATCCCAGTGAAAATACCCCCAAACCAAATATAGCACCACCATGCAGACAATCAAATGTGTTGTCGTTGGCGACGGTGCCGTGGGAAAAACCTGTTTATTGATCTCTTACACAACTTCAAAATTCCCTGCTGACTACGTTCCTACAGTGTTTGACAATTATGCCGTTACGGTCATGATTGGTGACGAGCCCTTTACGTTGGGACTTTTCGACACTGCGGGACAAGAAGATTACGACAGATTAAGACCTTTGTCGTATCCATCGACAGATGTGTTTTTGGTGTGTTTTTCGGTCATCGCTCCAGCATCGTTTGAAAACGTAAAGGAAAAATGGTTTCCAGAGGTGCATCACCATTGCCCTGGCGTGCCTTGCCTTGTAGTAGGAACACAGATTGATTTGAGAAATGATGAGGTGATTTTACAAAGATTGCACAGACAGAAGTTAGCCCCTATTTCTAGCGACCAAGGAGAAAAATTGGCCAAGGAGTTGCGTGCGGTGAAATATGTCGAGTGTTCTGCCTTGACACAAAGAGGCTTGAAAACTGTGTTTGACGAGGCCATCGTGGCGGCCTTGGAGCCTCCCGTGATAAAGAAGTCGAAGAAATGTACCATTTTGTAATGAGGGTATGTTTCTAACATAGAAGGCGTATGTGAAGGAGAGGCTTGTATCAGTTGAAACCACTTCAATCCCGAGGATTGCCTGGCTGATATGTGATGGGTTTGCTTGTTCCAATTGTAGTGTCAAATGCTTATCTACCACACGATGCTACGATTTTTATGATTTTCGGGCTTGGCTTCAAGCGAATGTGCAATTTGAGTTTTTGTCAACACCTGTAGGGTCTTGGTGTTCAGACACAGGGTTTGACAAGGGGCCACTCGTGCGGTTCTTATACTTGTGTAATAATAAATTTATATCAGAGACCTGGGGAATTTTCCCGGATTTTAGAGGCATGATGTGGAGGCATGTGCGTAGGACTGCCCCAAAATCCAGGGAACAAATCATTGCTTCCTACAGAGAAGTATGGGTCAAGGAAGAAGAATAGAGCAGGAGAGAAAATGTTCTTAAAAAAAAAAAAAAGAAAGTTTCAAAATAGAAATAACAAAGAACAAGTATCGAAGCAATAATATAAACCTAATTTTCAAGTGCTGACATTTTCAAGTGCTGATATTAGAACGGAGCCCATGGTAAAAATAAGTTTGGAAATTTGAATACGTGGCCTCCCATAACATGAAAGTTTCGCACGCGCAGTTCTTCTGTATCGCCAACCCCAAATCGACCTAACCTGGACACTCAATTCATACCATGTGATGAATACGGGATTTTCATTTCATTTTCATTTTTGTTTGGGGCGAAATATTGTTAAGCCCTCTATCATTATCAATAATCGCATATACTTTTGAATATATGCAAACATCTATGGGTGGTGTGGTCATTTCTCACTATTTATTGCCCTTTTTTGATTTACCTGAAAGACCGTGTTGGTTGCTCGAGACGCTCGAATTTCTTTGCGATGTCGTAGTCTGAATTGCCTCAGTGATTTTTTTGTTAGACTTTTGGGAAAAGGTTTTGAATACTTATAATTTTCTACGATTTCAGCAAAATAGTCAAAGGTACTGTTTCTTTCAGAGCTTAGTAAAATCTTTACTGCCAATACCCTCAAAGCCCTGTCATTTTGTCCAGTTCTTGAATTCCCCATGGTAAAAATTCATGTGCAAATTTACTCTCTTTATATGCTTTTTTTTTTTTTTTCTTTTTGATATCCGATTCTATTTATCTACACTCAAATACTCGATATATATATATATTTTAATGCAGATTTCTTCTCTATGTTTCCAGCCAGCACAGTGCTTGCTCCATGTCCCCACCGTAAATTGGGACTTCCCCGTATATCCATCCGGAATTCCGCACCAGTAGGTGCGGGGACTGCTCGTAAAAATGTGAGGGAAAAAAACAAAAACTTCCTCCAGCAAGCGAGAAAACCAAAGGATAAAGTCGTAGAATAATCCAGTCAGTCAAAATATTAAGAGAATCTGCTTTGAATTCAACGGGGAAATGAACGAAAGATAAATTTAACCGTGATAAAACTTAAACCATGGAAAATTATAAGAGAAAAAAAAAATAGAATTTTTTTCAAACTATTCCTCTGCACTGTAGTTCACCTGACAAGTCTGTGCGTTAGGAGTGTGGCCAACGGCGGGGTGTTGTTTTCGACCTGGTTCGCCGCAAATACGTCTACATATGTTTGGAATAAGTGTGCGGAATCTTGCATTGTTGCTTCATTTTGCCTGCATATTTATTCACAGTTGTCCAGGGTTTCTTGATTCTGGTGATGGGTATAACGATATTCCTCGAGTGATGAGAGAAATCCTCAATTTCATTATATTGCAGTTGACAAAGTTCATTATGGGAAAGTTATAAACCAGACCGAAGCAATAATGACTTATCCTACTTGATCTAAAATCACAGGCCTAAGATATGGAAGGAGCAAGTCCAATTTCAAATTCTTCTCATTGAAGTTTTGAGGCTCCTAAATTACATATGACTCTGTATCTGAGGAACTACCACTTTCTTCTCTCGATATTAACTCTTCAAAAAGTAGTCTCTATCAGAAGGTCTGATTCGACTGATAAATCAGTCTTAGAAAAATCACATGAAAAAAAGAAGTTCTTGAAGAAAGAAATCTAGAGAAAACAACTTTAAATGTAACAAAAATGTATGTTTTGTATATCGGGGCCAGAGAAATAGTCCTTATACTTTCACAATCTCAAAAAGATCTCATCAACTTATTCTAATTGAATTGCAGAAACACAGAAAACACCTATGATAACGTCGTTCTCGTGCCTTCCCTAGTACCTTGCCAAATAAAATTTCGTATAAGCTAAAAACGTTGCTCTATGCACAATCGCTATAGCCCTCGCAGACGGTTTATATTCGCAGGAAATATACGCGCGGTGCCTTGGTTTGCCCCAAGTTCGCTCGCCCGCATTAAGCAATCTAAGCTGGGTGCACACCACGCCCCAAATCTAACATGAGCCGGGCCGATTTCCAATACCTCCAGCAGGCAGAGGCAAAAATAAAATAAAAAAAACATCACCCCACATTCCCGGTGCCCTTTACTACTTCTTACTCAACGAATGTCTGAAAAAGATAGGAAGAGTGCTCGGCTGGAGCTCTCGAACCCATGGCATAGTGTGGATCAGGTGCTCAAGAGTTTTTCGAGCTCGGGGTCCGAGCTGTCCAAGTCCTCGCATACCCGTCTGATGTCTCAGATTAGCGACCCCATCACCCCAATATCAAATGTATCCCCAGCAACACCTTTCAACACATCCAGCTCTCTGAAATACGTAGAGAACCGGAGAGGAGAAGCCACGAAGGAGAAACTTTTTGCCCACTCGCTGTATGCCGACGATATTGATTTTATCAAAGACCAGCACAATTACTTGAGAGAGGCCGGCTCGCAGGATTTCAGCCATACTCTGCCTGAAGAAACCTTTATTGCACCGACGGTTATAGATGGCTACACGATATTGGAGCAGCTTTCCCCTCTTAATGCCACATCTTACATTTTCCGCGGATTACACGAAGTTACCGGAGAAGCCGTTATTATAAAGCTTTCTCCCGACTTCGCACACGTAGAGCATGCGGCCCGATTTCTTAATGATTGGTACATTACATCAGGTCTCAATCCAGCATCCGAAGAAAGACCCTGGACCATTGGAGAAGTTGGCAAATCTCCGTCACTAATTTGTCGTGTACCCAATGCCCCAAGTGTGGGTGACCCCATAACGTTGCCCAAAAACTTGCCTGGTGTATTATACCCCATCAAGGAGTTCAACGTGGAAGAGGAGGTTCTCGGTGTAGTAAGAAAATCCATGGCTTTGATCTACCCTGACTTGAACTTTAAGTCGATATACGACTACTACACCAACAGAATCAAGGACATGCTCCCCGAAAAGACCTCTTTATGGTCAGGAAGTATATTTTCAGTTTCTTCGGAACTTAGTGGAACAGACTCTCTGGATAGATCTTTGGCAAGATTGCGCTCTGAAAATTCCGACTATGTCGAGTTGGCAAATAAAGTAAAGCAGATCTCAAAACCTTCGGTCCTAGTCGTCGAGATACTCAAAGATATTATTGCTGTACTCGAAGTGCTTTCCACAGCTCACAAATCGGGAATTTGTCACAACGGTATAACTAGCCATAGCATTCTAGTTTCTACAAATAAGTCAAATGAGGGAGAACCCCATAAGAATGTCTTTGTCACTGGTTGGGATTTCAATTTCTCAGTCGCCGTGGAGGATTCATCTGGTCTGTTCAGGAACAAGTCACTCACCACAATTCAAAACATTCTTCACTATTTATCGCCTGAAGGTAGTAGTGGCGGAATCAATGCAGTCGATTACCGCTCAGATATCTACGCTATCGGCGTGGTGATGTACGAATTAATCGTAGGCTGCTTACCTTTTCGGTCTGACAACTTGGCTAATTTGCAGAGAATGATTCTGGATCAAACTCCAATCCAACCCAAAATATTGGGTCCACAGTGGATAAGCAATGATCTAAACTATGTTATATTGAAGTGTCTCCAAAAGTCTCCAAGTAACCGTTATGCAACTGCCGATCGGTTGATTGAAGATCTTAAACTTGTCATAAAGAGTTATCGCGAACCAATAAGAAAGGAAAATGGAAAAATGGGGTTCAAAGATCTTGTTACTCGAACCTCCGAGCAAATTCCGTTGTTTCATTCCTCTTTCACGAAATCCAATAACTACAATACCCGGAAACACATTTTTGAATGCTATAACAACTCAGAACGCTCGAAAATTATTGTTCTCAGAGGTGATACTGGGTCCGGAAAGGAGACTCTAATGGAAGAAATTGGGGGATTAGCTAAGAACAAGGGAAATTACATTGTTCACTGGAAGTATCATTACGCGGATAATAATGTGTCAAAATACGCGTCATCAATGTTTGCAGTTCACAGTGTTTCTAAACAGATTCTCGCGTCCTCTGAAGAAGAGATAAACGAATGGAGAAAGATATTTACCACGGAAATTGACGTTGACTTGAGCATTTTATTCAATGCCATCCCGAATTTAAAAATCTTGCTAGGACCTCATTATGACACCTTGACCAAGACAAAAAAGGCAACGGCGAAGATCTCTGATGACGCTGGGCCCCGTACTCCCGGAGGACTAACTGATTTGTTTACCGAAGGCGTTCAAGGTGAAAACGTATCCCCTTCATTAGAATCTCGAGAGACGAGCTTCAATGAACAAGAACTCAATACCGAGTTAAAATATCTGTACATCTTTAAACAGTTTTTCACTCTTGTTGCAAGAAAGGGCTTAACCGTTATACTTGAAAATCTTAACCACTGCCCTCCTGAAGAGTATGATTTGGTGAGTGAATTCATTCAATTTTGCAAGCAACTGAACGAGTCGACATTGACATTCGCCGTTTCATTTAAAACTGAACTGGTATCTTCAGAAACAGGTGGCAAAATCATGAACTTTTCCCAGTTTCAATCAATTGCTGAATCTCTTGGGATTCCGTTCCATATTTTCAACGTCGAGAAGCTAGACTCTGACAGCTTTGTTCAATACTTGGAAAAGTTCACACACAAACCAGATAATAAGGCATTAATGCACGATATTTATGGTCTCATTGACGGCAATCTTCTTTCCTTCAACCTTTTGACAAGATGTGCTAGATTAAAATTTTGTGAAAGCAAAACCTTGTGGGAAAAATTGGACGAAGAGATAAAGAGCGGCTCTGCTCCTTCCTCACTAGGGGCTATTATTGCAGAATATTTGGATGCTTGTCTTACGAGCCAGGCTTTGCGAGTGTTAAAGTTTGCTGCTGCCACATGTGTTAATGGTTTTTTCACTATGTCTGAATTGATGATAGTGACTGGGCTAACACTAAAGGAGATCAATGTGGTTTTGCAGTTGTTGTTGGAAACTCGCATAATCGTGCCAACAGGTATATGTTATAAGATACCTTTCCACCTCATTGCAAATGATGATTTTGCTTTCGAAATCGAAGATAGCGTGGTCTGGGACTTTACGACACGAGCAAAATTTAGGTTTGATCACGATCTTATCCGAATCAATTTGATTAAAGAGATGGATAAAGGTGCCGAACTCCAGGAAATTCATCGGGAATGTGGTTTGCGAATGAAGAAAAAAATCTCGAAGGAAGCAACGGCAAATGTCACATCTTACCTTATGATGACATCACATTTATATCGGTCATGCAACGCTGCGAAACCTGAGGACTATAGACATTACCATGAAGCTTTGATCAATGGTGGGCGTTACGCCATATCAACGTCTAATTTGGGACTAGCTTTGCGGTATTTTACCAGCACCATGAGATTTATTCACAAGGACGACTATAGACGGAAACTTAAGCTTATCTTGACCCAGGTGCAATGCAACTACCTTCTCAAAAATTTCGAGGAAAGCATTCGTCTCATTCTGCAAGCAGAAACTAATATAGGGAAGGAGAATTTGAGCTTGGCTCACTTGAAAGTTTGCTCATTATTCAGCTTGAAAAAATATAAAGAGGGAATGCAATTGGCTGTTGAGAGTTTACAAAGACTCAAGGTGGAAGTGTCCAGTGATCCAGTCGTGCAAAGAAAGATCGCTGCAAATTGTATCTCTCAACTTCCTCTTTCGGTAAGTGAGATCAGAAGCTTGAAAAAATTGAAAGCCTCTACGAACAAACAATTCAATCTTATTACATCCTTCATTATGGATATGATAAATCCTACTTATATCCTTGATCTTCCCGATCTTCGAATTTCCATCCTTTCTCAATTGGTTCAATTAATGCATCGCCATGGACAAAACACTTCATGTGCCATACCTTTGCTTCATTTAGCTAATGTTTTTCTCCAGCCCAGTGAGAAGATGAGTACAGTCAAGGCACTGGAATTAGCTGAGGTCGCCTTGGACACCGTTAACAATAACAAAGGTGCAAGTACATCGCTCACCCAGAGTATCAATGAGTCTTACTTAATGTTGATGGGCCAGTTTAAAAATCAGGCTGCAAAGATTTTGAAACTTGCTTCCCTGATTGATCAACAATATGATGCCGATTCTGGAAACTACTTCATCAATAACTGGATGATGGCCACCCTGATGTTCATAGGCACTTTGAGGGGCTACACAAAGTCGTCTTTTAGTTTGAAAAAGAGAATATCATTCTCAAGCGATACCGAAGCTGCTATTTTCAAACTGTCAGCAGAGCTTTGGAACACCAAAACACTGCTTGAAGAATTCTTGGTGCGAGTATATGCTGCTTCAGAGAATTTAGGGCCCGATCTTGAGTTCTTAGCCCTTGCAAACGCTGTTATCAAAGCGTCCGCCGAGCAGAATTTGCCACTAGCCTGCGAGATTATAATGGGAAGGGCATTTGAACTACTGAAAAAAATACCCGTGTCGATTCCCCACATTTGGTTTTACTTCATATCTGCGATTTGTCTTCTCAATAACACCGATGAAGCAACAAAAGAGGAAAGATTGAAGCTAGGGAAAGAGATTGGGTCTTATTTCAAGGTTTGGTCAACGACTTGCTATGTAAATTTTGGGTCTGAGCTGAAGCTTATTGAAGCATGTGTTTTGTCACACGAGCCTGGAGCATCGGAATTGTCATTACTAGATTTATTTGAAGAGGCAATTGAAGACGCCCAAAGACAACAAAATTGGTTGGGAGTTGCATTGGCCAATCGTTTATGCGCGAAATGGCTACAGAGGGTATCGAAGAGTCAAAGGAGAGCCAATGAATATGCACATAAAGCATTCGCTTTATACTCTACTATGAATTCTCAGGACCAAGCTCAGATCATAAAGAGAGAGTTTCCCGAGATCTCTGATAGCTTTAACTGGGCTGGGGTCAGAAATATGGTGAGAACGGAAAAACCCATCATCGAAAATACGAATTTTTTCGATAACACTACCCTGAACAATAATCGCTTGAGTTTCAATATAAGCAAGGAGCCAACTTTCGAAGGCAATGAACTGTTTATCAGTGAAACAAATGATATTCCTAAGCTGGACCAGGTGAAGTCTATTGAAACAGCATCCATCAAAGAGCCCACACACAGCGAGTGGACCGAAGCCATTAAACTCTGTCTCTCAATTTCTCAATCTTCAAGTCTCGATTTGATTGTCCAAACATTACTTGAGAGCACTCTAATGTTTTCTGGGGTGGATTACGGTGCAGTTATATTGAACTTTCAGTCAGATGAGCCCGTTATTAAGGCCATAGGGACCAATAATAGCATATTCTTATTGGAAGATGAGCATTTGGTTACCCGGGGTGATTTGGTACCTTACAAGCTAGTGATACAATGTCTTATAACTGGTGAGATTACTTGTAAGGATAGGAATCACCTCCCGTTGAATGAGGATATGAATGAAGACGTCTACTACACCAATAATCCTTCGTATTCGGGCCTATGCATTCCAATCAAGACCTCAACCGTTATTGGTGTTATTTATCTTGAAAGTCATTTACACAGCGGATCGCCCAAATTGCAATTTCCATTGATTGATTCCACTAAAATTGATCTCCTTTACTTGCTTTGTTCTCAAGCAGCGGTATCCTTTTCCAAGTCAGTTGTCTACACGCAAATGGAGTTGGCAAAGAAGGCAGCCGAGGAAGCAACTGAAGAGAAGGCAAGTTTTTTGGCAAACATGTCCCACGAGATAAGAACTCCCTTCAACTCTCTATTTGCTTGCTCTTTATTTTTGTTGGATACCCCGTTGAACGATGTTCAAAAAGAGTATGTTGAGACCATTAAAGATTCGGCCTTAGTGACGCTCAATATCATCGATGGCATTCTTGCCTTCACGAAAATCGAGCATGGGTCATTTACACTAGAAAACGAAGCATTCTCGATTAATGATACAATCGAAGGGGCAATTCTGTTCTCAAGCGAGCAAACTGAGTCTGATGATTTAGAATTTGCTTACTTTAACAAGTGTCCTCAGATCGAGAAGATTCAAGGAGACCCCACTAGAATTCGTCAAATCATCATCAACTTGGTTGGTAATGCATTGAAGTTTACATCAAACGGATTCGTCAAAGTTACCCTTGATGCAAAATCAATCACAGAATCAAGGTATGAATTGAAAATTCAGGTGGAAGACACGGGTATTGGAATTCCTGAAGACTCAAGATCAAAAGTTTTTGGAGCGTTCGCTCAGGTGGATGGGTCTTCAAGACGTGTTTTTGGCGGTTCGGGATTGGGCCTCGCTATTTCTAACAAGCTTGCAGAAATAATGAATGGTCGGATCACATTCACAAGCGAGGAAGGTGTTGGATCCGTGTTTTGTTTCACGTGTCCTTTTGAGGTGATCTTGAGCGACAAAGACCCGAGAGTCGATGCTCGTGATGTTTGTATTGTCTCAAAGACCAAATGGAAAAGGCTCGCACTCAAGGATATCTTGGAATACTATGGTGCAAGCGTTGCTTTGTTTGACGACATCAATGATGTGATAAAAGATCAACAAGAGTTTGAAATTTTGATCATTGACAAAAATATGCTATCTGAGGACATCAAGCTTCGTTCATCTTTAAACTGGAAACGCTCCCTGATCTACGTACTTACTAGGTTTGGTCTGATGCTTTCCGACCAAAGATTGAAAGATATAGAGGCGGACAGTTTGATATTCTCGCCAATCAAGAGAAAGTCCGTGAAAAAACTTCTCGAGAATAGGTTTGATTGGAAAGCAGTTCACGAAAAAGTTGTAAGGACGATCCAAAAGACAATTGGCTCAGAAGGATCGAAGTCAGGGAAACTCGAATCCATGAAATCAAGCACCAAAGATGTTAGTTCCTTGGCGATCTTGATTGCCGAGGATAATCCCGTCAATCTTCGGGTTGCCCTGCAGCATCTTAAGAAGCTAGGTTACATTGCTGATCATGCGAAAGATGGAGTGGAAGTTCTTGAAAAGTGCGAGGAGAAGTTGAAGGAGGGCAAAAAGTATGATGTGATTTTCATGGATATTCAAATGCCCAAGAAAGATGGCATAGAGGCTACCATTGACTTAAAGAAATCATTCACGGAGAGGGGCTTCGCCAAGTTTTTACCACAAATCATTGCATTGACAGCAAATGTGGCCGGGGAAGAAAGAAACACCTGCTTACAATGTGGCATGGTTGATTTCATTACGAAGCCTATTTTGCCAGAGAAACTCAAGGCAGCATTGCTAAATGTAATCGCCAATATGGAGCACAGTGAGTTGACCATGTAAAATATTTAACGAAGGAACGATATATTATAGATAATGAATGAGAAACAATATAACATAAGAACGACAAATCGTTCGGAGGTGCATTTTAAACTATCTTGTATTCATCTAATTACAAAACTACGTAGGGGACTAACCATGGAAGAGGGCCAGCGAGAACAAATTTTGTTATGACGATTGCCTGTGTCAAAAGAAAACCGCGAGTGTTTTTCAGGAATCTCACAATTACAACTTACTCTCGTAAAGCTTGATTCTCTGGTCCTTCCAGGCGGTGAATGCCTTCTTGTAAGCATCCCGCTCAGATGGCTTGATAGCATAGGCCTCCTTTTCCTTTGGGGTCAAAGCTTTCCATTTCTGGGAAGCGGCCTTGGAAGCCTCTGCAAAAGTCTCACCAGCCACCCAAACTTCTTTGGTAAATCTGGCGTAAGGAGGGATAGGAGCAGTGGGCTTAGGGGTAAAGATCTTCAAGTTTTCAGCATTCACTTTTTCAGCCTTTTGCACGTAGGGAGCCTTTTCAGCATCAGTCAATTGAGTCCATTTTTGGCTTGCATCGACGAGGTTACCAATGGTTTTGAAGTTCTCTTTGACGAAGACGTTCAAAGGGGTGAGCTTCTTGTATGGCTTGAGGGCCTTTTGCTCACGCTTTTTCTCAGCAGAGACACCCTTCTTTTCCTTTTCACTTGCCTCAGTCTTCTGAATTTTTGCCTTCAACTTGTCCAAAATAGCCTTCTCCTTCTTGATGTCCTTTTCCAAGGCCTTAACTTCGGCCTTAAGTTCAGGAGTGAGGGTCGAAGCCTTCTTAGTCTTGGTGGCAGCAGCCTTGGCAGCCAAGACTGGGGCGACGGTAAAGCTTCTTGATTGGAATGCCACAAGCTTAGATGTGTTTAAACGTGCAATTTGAAACATTGTGATGCAATTGTTGTTGTTTGTTGAGTATTTGTTTTGCAACAACAAAACAAGAAGGGCAATGTTGTGGTTTGCGGTTGCGTGATTGGGGCACGACCAGTGCACCGCGGGGCTGTTTCAAGCCTATCTTTGTATGCACTATGACGGCATGATCGGCTCAGACCTGAAACCGCTCTTCGACCCCGGTCCTCGATCTGGTCTTTGTTCTCCCGGTCCTGAATGAGATATGAATAGCGCTGAGATTAGAGATACCAACGCAAACAGGTAAAAATAAGCAAGAAGTCACGAAATTTTGTTGTTTGTGAAAAATAATTTTACCATCATCGGGTGATTCGTCAAGTGTGCCTTGTGTACTTGTAATGGCCACTAAGCTGCCTTTTTCGTACACTCTTCAAAGTTGTTGATGTTCATGGTGCCTAATATCTGCCATAGCTTAAAAAACCTCTTGTCTGTGTTACTTGCTACAATCCACTTTGTATGTGATTTGAAACCAACCATCCACTTGACAAGTATTATTTACTGCCAAAAAATTCCTCGTTTTGGCTTGTCAATGGGGAGTATTGAAAAAAAGGGAGTTGGCGGGTGAAGCTTGTTCCATACATAAGGCCGTTGTTGCAAATGAGTTCTCGCGTGTGGTCTTGGGCGATCTTCAAGTATCGTTAGCGGGCGGTATCGTTAGTTGGCGGGAATTTGCTCTTTGGTAGCGCGGTCGGTGGTGCAGGGTTGTGAGATCCGCTAGGCGCTAGCCTCACGCTCGCAGGCGGGATGGTGCCGCTAACGAGCCATGCGTGGCCCGGTGCCGGGAAAATTACATATAATCCGGGGGAAATGCCGGGCTGCTTGTTTTCAAATAAGTTTTCGCCAACACCTTTTTCTACTTTTCCAAAGGCAGAATTATAAAAAATGGCACCTGTTTTAAAAAACCCCAAGCTTTTTGAAGCTAAGCCTTTCATCAATGGCCAATGGTATGACTCCAAGTCGGAAAAGACCTTCAAGGTGTACGACCCAGCCACCGAGGAATTGATCATTGAACTTCCAGACCAAACACCAGAGGAAATCGACGAAGCAATCCAAATCACAAACACAGCATTTGCTTCCTACAAACATACCAGTCCCGCAGAACGTTCGAAGTGGTTGCGCAATTTGCACAATTTAATGCTCGAGAATTTGGATGACTTGGCTGCAATCATCACGTGGGAGAACGGGAAGTGCTTAGCCGATGCGATCGGTGAAGTAAAGTATGCTGCTTCGTATTTCGAGTGGTTTTCTGAAGAGGCTAAGAGAAACTATGGTCACACGATCCAGCCGGCAAACTACAATAATAAGGTAATTACTTATAAGCAGCCTGTGGGACCCGTGGGGTTGCTCTGTCCATTCAACTTCCCATCCGCCATGGGAGCCCGTAAAGCCGCCCCTGCTTTTGCTGTGGGGTGCACTTGCATTTTGAAACCAGACGGACAGACCCCATTATCGTCGTTGGCACTTGCCTACTTGGCTGATCAGGCCGGATTTCCAAAGGGTGTTTTCAATGTGGTGTTGGTAAGCGTTGAGTCTACACCTGCCTGTGGCTTGAAGTTTTGCGAGTCTCCAACCATCAAGAAGATCTCATTCACGGGATCCACACCGGTAGGAAAGTTATTGTATAAGCAATCTGCTCTGACATTGAAGAAGATGTCGATGGAATTAGGAGGGAATGCGCCAGTGGTGGTTTTCGACGATGCCAAACTCGACCTAGCGGTGGAACAGGCTATAGCATCGAAATTCCGTTCGCTAGGCCAGACTTGCGTGTGTGCTAATAGAATTTACGTACAATCTACAGTATACGATGACTTTGTCAAGGCTTTTGCCGAGAAGGTCCGTCAGTTCAAAATTGGCAATGGGTTTGAGCCGGGAGTCACACATGGATGTTTGATCAATACCAAAGCGATGGATAAGGTGGAGGAGCACGTGAAAGATGCCGTATCTAAGGGCGCTGAGATCGTGGTGGAGGGTGGAGCACTCAAGGATTTGGGTAAGCACTTCTACGCTCCTTATGTGTTAAAGAACATCACCAGCGACATGAAAGTTGTTCACGAAGAGACTTTTGGTCCATTGGCAGCTATTGTCAAGTTTGACACCAAAGAGGAGGTGATCAAGCAATGCAATGATACTCCATATGGGTTGGCAGCCTATGTGTTCTCCGAGAGTCTTAACACGGTGTACACAGTTTCTGAGGCTTTGGAGACCGGAATGGTCAGTGTGAACACGGGTCTTTTCACTGATGCTAGTATGCCTTTCGGGGGAATCAAAGAGTCTGGGTTTGGCCGCGAAGGTTCCTTGTATGGCATGGATGACTACACAGTTGTCAAGTCCATTACGCTTGGAAATGTCTACAACTAGGTGTGAAACGGACAGTTTCTTTATTATTACAAGGAAAAGACCTTAAAAGAAGGTGGAATTTTTGTCTGTTATGTTAGACAGGCAATTCCAAAGTGGAGCTGGGTAACTTGCACGCGCAACACGTTGAAATGCGGTCCA
>JAJMAK010000342.1:0-18032 GCA_030572615.1 Metschnikowia lachancei | reverse complement strand
TTGACGTCATGGAGTGAAAATTTTATTGATCGTAGAAAGAAATTCTTTTTCTTCTTTTTCTCTTTTCTTTACTACTAACTACATAGCGAAATCCACAGTGGACGTACGACAATTCACAAGTCGGAACCACTATAAAAGTTTTACCTGTGTAAGCATAACGGACGCATCATCTAATAGTGTTGAGATAAAACCAACAGATACACAAACCTGTAAACATCGAACTCGTAGTATCACATGCGAGGTCTCATCAAAGGCTATAAAGATGTAATTATATTTTCTTGGTTACTAGTGACTAAAACTTAAAGTCTTAATGCAGCACCAGGTAGAATCAAGTGAATCACTTATTGTTCGGGGTTAATATTAGAATCCCAACACACTTCGATCTTGTGAAATATTATGTATGTGTGATGTAGGTTATCATTCATTACATCCACATCAAATTATCGAATACAAACAAAATTCGAAGAAAAATATTGAACCCTGGAATTTATGCTTTTTATTCTGGAAATACATCTAAAAAGTCAAGCTGAGGCCTGGTCCAATTCTATTCATCTGCAGTTGAATGTTTTCTCTGATTACATGCCCTACTTCACATCGCAGGAATCACTCAAAATTGATAATGTCAGTCACATTAACAAGGAATCAGTTAAATTCATGAGCATTCCCTAAGGATGAAATGTTTTAATTGTCATGATTGCTCCATATCTTAGGATAAGTATTACTTCCTGCATAATTTGAATTAAGAGTAAAAACTTTTAACAAAAGAGGAAAATATTCAGTTCCAAATATGCAAAAAGGCACATGTGCCCCTTTAATTTTCTTAAAGGCAAAAGAAAAGATAACTTCTAGGTTTTGGGTCTTTAGGGATCACCAGGTGAATGCCTTACCACTGTTTCACCTTCTCAAAAGCTATCTCAGAAGTACCCGAAAGGAGAATCAAAAGCGGAGACCAGCACACTTCAAGCAGATAAATCTTTTAAACAGAAAATATCCCCTTCCTGGTAAACGTAACTACCCCAAAAACTCTGGCCATGAAAAGCCAAAGAAAGCACATCTTTCTCACACATATCGTTATAAACAGAATTACCTCCATCAAATTATAACGATGTCACTATGTTTACATGCGCATTTTATCGATTCATAGTAACGCGGCCAGACTGTATACATCCCCACAGATCTTCAGACAAACGCCTCTTTCCACACCACTAAACACGTAAACCGTCAGAAAGTTCCAACTGATTGCAAATAACCACACCATGGGATTCTTGGGTTTATTTCGCCTGAAACAGTTCCACCCCGAAGAGTTCGAGCAGCAGCTCACAGCACTCACTCAGGCTATTTCTCAAACAAAAGAACAGATCGCTGCTCTCTCGGCCAAACAGAAATCATGGCGACGGTCCCTCTGTTTGTACTGCGTGGTGATTTATTTATCGTACGTTGCTTTTCGGTATAAATCTTCTTTAAACCATCTGGGAGCGTATGAGCGAGGAAAATCACGCTTTATGGTGTTTGTGCTGGGCCAAACCCGGAGTGAATTGGCTGCTATTATTTTGTTACCAGTAGCCATTGCTCTTGTAGTATACGTGATGAATGCATTGTTCACTGTGTTGATACGCAGCAAGAAAAGGACTTTGCGAGGGCTCTTACAGAAGCACAAGGCTAAGCTTGATGAATTGAAGGATGTGACAAACTTCAGCCGGACGAACCAGATCCTTGAGAAATTCGATACCAAGCCTGGGCCTGAGACCATTGTTCAATCATCTACAAACCACAAGAAAACCCAGCAAACTCAGCAGAATTTGAAAAATCAGCAAAATCAAAAAGGTCAGAAAGGCCAGTATAACTTGCACAATCCGGGGACCGACCACATAAAGAAGAGTCTTCCTCCTACCGTAAATATACCTAACAACACACCTCGTCAGCTGGAACCCACAAAACAAATAGACAAGGAAAAACTACCAGCAAAGAATGATGTGCTGAACTCACGCCAGCAAGCAGTCCAGTCAGGGCCAGCCAAATTGAGCTTTCAAGACCGATTACTTGATTTCATTATTGGCTCTGACCATAATGAAAATGTCGAAAATCGGTATGCGTTGATTTGTGCAAACTGCTACACACACAACGGTTTGGCACCTCCTGGGTGCGAAAACCCCAATAGCGTGACATACATTTGCCGTCATTGTGGATATATTAACGGTGCAATTGGTGCAAAAGGAATGGGAGATGCCTATCCTGTTGTCCCAGATTCGAGGGTCAATTCAGGGAGCCAAAATGTGGGAAATGCGGGAACCCCTGGAACTCCTGGAAATGCAAGTAGGTTGGAAACTCTGCCTATCGATATCAAGACAGTCTCGGGGCTTGAGTCTGAGATCCAGAGGCCTAAAACGGGTTCCGATATAGTGGAAGACCTGATCTCCCTGGATAAAACCGAGAAACCCCTTAAGATCTAAAGAAAAGAGCTCTTATAGGAGATGCGACACCCCTGAAAGGGGGACAAGTGGGGAGACCACATCGGCTAGTGGTTACTTCTTTGTGTGATATTATGATATCTAAGGGTGGGGGATGTATGGTGCGATGAAATCAGTATATTATTGGTTTATATGTGCCGCTAAAAAAGGTGTCCCCGTTACTGGGGTCTATGAAATTGTTTGCGTAAACTTAGGCACTCCATTGATGTTACATTCTTGTAGTATAAAACCTCTGCTTATGTCTATTGACCTACATCACTTTTCCAATCTTTTAGCTTCATGTGTGATACCCTTACAATCCACGTGGACCCAAGATCATCGAAAGTAGAAACACCAGCAAACCGTTTTAGGTGCTTCGTCGTAGAAAAATTGGTGAGAAAAGTCGTTAAATCAATCCGCATAATTATTAGCTTCAGTAAATAACTGGTCACCTAAAATACATTGATGTTTTGTTTGGAGAAATATTATCATCATGTTTGAAGAAACCAAGGCCATGAGTTGATAACGTGAAATTATGTTGATCGTGCCTAATTTATATTAGTCCAATTGAAAATTATTGCCGTTGTTTTCATGTCAGAAAGCTTTTATTTTCCTTCATCTGGTGCCTCTAAATTATTATTCTTTCTCTCTTCTAATACTTACCGGTAGGTATCTTGATGGAGAATCGCTTATTTATCTTTCAATATCCCCTGAAATACAAGTCGCTCTGCGGCGAGGGGATATAAGTAAGTATAAGACATTGATCCCCATTTTCAGTGTGTGTAAGTGTAATTGAATCTCTGGACATATCAACTAATGGTGCCGTTCATAAAGATGACCTTCCATGGCGACTTGCCGCTTCTCCTTCTCTTTGGATCTCCAGTTTCAAAATCTGTCTTCTTCTCGTGATAGGGCTGTTAATTACCTACATAAAGTAAACATTTCAATTCTAATACAATACCAGCTGTTGATAACTAGCTGGTTCTAAAAGCGGATTGCATCTCTTCAAGATATACAGACAATACTTTCCGACCAACCACAGGACGTGAGCTTGGTCATAAAAGAAAGTAATATCTCAAAGAGAACAAAAAAAAAGACCCCAATGGAGACGACAGTCTAATCTGAAGATCGATTGAATCTGAGTGAATAATTTCGAGAGAACAAACGAAACTTTGCCCAACATACCATGAATTGGTGTTCCGAAAAATTACCGGATATCTCTCGAAAATCATTAACCAAAGTCTTTAAAAACCCATAGCGGATCACTTCAGGACAGACATTTATAATAGATGGTAGCGCTCTTTTAAAATTAAGTAAAAGACATGATTTCAAAGTATAGATTCCTCACATCAGACAATAAATTTGATAAGAAATCAACGACTAGAAAAAGCCTATCACACACTTAATGATCGTCTTTGGAAAAATGAAAAACTAAGAAAAGAGAACCACCCAAAGCAATCATGAATACTCATATCTTGGAAACTAACTTAATATATAAAAATAGGCTCCTCTAAGACAACTCCATGATAGCGTTGACCATGTCACCCTTGTTCTTTCTCAAAGCAGACACGGCCTTGGCTCTGGAAACTTGAGTTTGCTCTACAATGATGGAAATGTCGTTGGCATCCAAACCAGATTCATCAACCTCTCCGTCCTCTTCCTCGACCTCCTCGACCTTATTATTAGCGTTCAAAGAAGCCTTCTCAAGGTCAGCAGTAATGGACTCTGGGCTCTTGTCTGCAGGAGCATCAGTGGTGGAAGCGTCAGAAGCAGCGGCAGCGGCACTTTGAGCAGCTTGGGCCTCAGCCAATCTCTGGTTCATGTCGTCAACCTTGGCCTCACCAAAGACAACGTAGGTGCCGGCTGGCGACTTGTACACGTCTGGGGAGTCAATGGCGTAGATCAAGTTACCTCTTTGTTTGAAGGTGACTCTGGAAATACCCTTAACTTGCTTCAAGTTCAACTTCTTGATAGCATCTCTGGCCTTCTTCTCGTTCTTGGAGATGATGTTGACCTCGGCACCTTGTGGGATTTCTTCAATGGACATTTTTAGGGTTTTGTTGGATAATCTATATGTGTGGAGAAAAAAAAAAGAGAACTTCGTCAAGTTGGAAAAATTTGGGTGAATTTTTGTCGACGCACCATGGTTATGTGCAGAACGTCGCAATAATCCTCCTGAGTGCACCAGACCACATGATTAGGTGAGGCCCGGGTTAAGTTATATAGTTTTCCAAGGTTAAGAAGCTATTCAGGTGGGGTTGTAAACCTGTTTTTATTTTGTTATAATTTATTCATTTCCATTTTAAATTTTGTCGTCTCTCTTTTTCCCTCCCGAAATGGTATTCCTTGTCGACCTTGCTCCACCCTTATTATTAATTTATTATCACCTTCCATAAGAACTCATGGGTGGTCCAGAATATCCCCAAATATGATATCCATGTGATTCAGTAGCTCTCTGGCTTCCTTTTAAAGAGTTATATCAGAGAGATTAAGCTCCACCATCATGAGATAACTGGATCAAGAATTGAAATTCCCTCTGCTTATTCACAAGCAAAGTCCTAGCCGGGTGAAGATTGCCGCCAAAGAATTCTATTTTGGCTGAAGTCGTCCTTTGGTTTCGGTTATCACCTTCAATATTGTCTTGGTGCTTACGAAACCTTGGTCTGCCTCTCATGTCTGGAATGTTGTGCCTTCATTCAAATAACTCAACTTGTTACTACCAGTATTGGGGGTCGTAATGTATCCAATGAATTGAATTACAAATTTATGGGGATTCACCACTGCTCCATCTTGGCAGCAGATTACGAAAAAGATCCTGGTTCACGAAATGTGACACCAGAACTTTACTCAACTCAACTTTTTTTTGGGATTTTCAGATCCACATATATTCTTCGGTTGAATCTTAACATCTAGCCCTCTAAAAACTTCAAAGACTTTACGAAATGGTTGGTATTTCTATCTGTTTCCTTTTCAGCATCCAAATATGTTGCCTCTTTGCCATCTGTTTCCTTTCCAAAGTCAGCAACAGCAGCTTGCATGAAGTGAGGAGAAATATCAAGCCATATGCCCCAAAATGTTTCACGAATAACAAGGTACTTAAGCTGGTATTTATCTCTTTGGGATCTCCTGCAACGACTTGAACAACTATAATTGTGTGAATGCTATCATTTAGTATTTGTCTCTGTTGTCCTTGTCCTCCTCTTTCGGTATTAACATCAGTGTTTGCTTTCACTAGGAATGCAAATTACTGAGTATCCCAAGTAACTGTGTGACTAGAATATTGGACATCTCCATGATAGCCATGTTTTCAGGAGAAATAACATAAAATAATATGTCTCAGTTAATACCAAGTACTGAAGTAATAATCAAAAACATGAAATTCTTTGACTTTCTAATTTTGCGCATCTCTCTTTTCGGAGCCCTCAGAAATATTGCTCGCGATTTTCAATGGCGTGAACCGGGTGACCTCACGCACACCTATAAAAGGAGAAAAAAATCACTTCGACAACTTTTTTTTTACTTTTTTTTATAGTCAAACGTAAAGTCATTGTTTACCAAATGACACAAATGTATGTTTCCAAATATCAACACGCAGTTAAAAGATGAAAACACTTCGCCTTTATCGATAATTCATGAGAATTCAAAAAGTTTACACCAAGATCTACGCTGATACACTGCTCTTTAACATGATTTTTACTGGTATACTAACACTATTGAAGACAACGTTTATTCATCAGCTACTCCCCGAAGAAGCCTGAAAACTCTATACTCTTCACCTCATCGCCTAAACCTTGTAATGCTGGGAACTCAGTATAATGATGAGTACTCAGTATAATGATGGGTACTCTCTTCTGATAATTTCTCCCCATTTTGTTATACCTTCCTCAATCTCCTCTTCCGTAAGATGCGCCACACAGAGCCGGGCACTGTTTGTTCCCCAGCCTTTGGGATCGCCCTCAACTTCGAAGTGGAATCCCTCGGCAATGATCACCTGGTGTTCCTTCTTGAGCAAGTCCAAGGTCCTGGCAACGTCCACGTCTTTGGCAGTAATGCTGCACCATATGAAATAGCCGCCCTTCCCACCCTCTACCTTGAGGTACTTTTGGGGAAGGTGCTCATGCAAGGCCGATACAAGAGTATCTGCTCTTGATTTAAAAACAGAAATGAGCTTCAGGATGCATTGATCGGCCGCTCCCGTGTCGATCAAATCTTGAACCACACATATGTTCAACTGGGACGGCGTGCCGCCAGACTTGTTGGCCCCCGTGGTAGCCAATTGCTGAGCCAAATGACGCGTGGCGGTTTCCTGCCATCCTGTGCGTAAACCTGGGGCGATCAATTTGGAAAACGATGCGTTTGAAACGGTATTTCCATATAGCCAACCTTCGGGCAAGGAGTCTTCATCGAGGTGATTTAGCTTTGGGGGTTTGGGCGTTTCTGGGTCGTAATCAAGAAAATCGTAGACATCATCGGCGATCAATAAGACATCGTGTTGACGTGCAATCTCAAGGAGTCTACTTCTCGTTTTGGTGGAGTAAGAGAGCCCGCCTGGGTTGGAGAAGGTCGGCACCAAGTACATGACGTACCGGTAGAACTTTCTCGGTCCTCTTTGGGTTGGATCGTCTACAATGTTGACCTCTTTTGTGGAAACGGGGTCAAGTCCATGCTCGGAATCAAGCTCGTTCAATTTCTGCTCAAACCCATCGATATCAATTTCATATTCACCACCAGAGGTTTCTACAACGGCAGACATCTTTCCTTCGAAACCAGCATCAATAAACGCATAGTTGATGAGAAAGTACGTCGGAGACACCAAAAAGACGTGCTTGGTAATGTCTGCCCGAGTACAGGCCAGCAAGATATTAGCAGCTCCATACGAAGAGCCCGCAGTCAAGTTGACGAGGTCCGCATTGGCCGAGGTGCGACCATACTTGCCATTACTCCATTGGATAATGGATTGTCTGACCTCCAAATTTCCCGGATCTGTGCCGTACTCAAGAGGATATTTGTTGGAAGGATCATTTTCCAAATGTGCGAAGTTCTTGTCCACTAGAACGTGGCGAAAGGAGTCGGCCAATTCCTGATTGGGAAGAAGGGCGAGTGTAGGATGCCCCTTGAAGAAGTTGATTTGCCGGGTCATAAGAGCTCTCTAAAGAAGAAAAAAGTCCAAAAATGTGAACAAATTGGTCCACCCACGGCGATGTCTAATATGATGAGTGGGCCTCCATGCCGGCACTCGCACTAGCAAAATGTCCAAATACGTCCGGGGGAGAAGATAATTCCGCGTCGATTCCGCATAAATTCCGCTTCTGCGAGATGCTAGTTCCACGAATGGAAGCAGAAGCCGAACGGAGATGATTTAGGGCAATTTCTTTCTTTCTTTCTTTCTTTCTTTCTTCTTTTTTTTTCTTCGTGTCTGACTTTCCACGCATTCCGGATCGTTTATTTACTTGATAGATAAACGGGATTTTGAATTTGAGATCAGCAGATATTATAAGAGACATATATCTAAGATTTTGCCCAATTTCGGTTACTCAGATGAGTCGTGGAAACACATAGCACCTCATTAGCTATACAATGTGTGTTCATGAGGTGCTCCTTAAGATTTATATCGGACAGATACTTTTTGGCCATCTTTTACCTCGTAGGCTCATGCAAATACCTACTACTTAGGGCTAATTCCTCATTAGAATATATGCACACAAACACTCATGAGAGTTGAATATACATATATTTTTGATTACTCTAGTACTGTTCTTGAGCAGATACAGAGAGTTTCACGTTACAAATGCAAAAAAACCTAAAGTATGGCACAAAACGTGATTTTAAGTGGTTTGACCGATGTTCAATCAATTTCTCCTCTATATACCGGCCGCGCAACGGCGAAATTTTGGTCCTGACGAGAAACCTTTTCTACTTAAGCAAAAATTTTAAAGAGTAAGCGATAAATGATATAACTCCTATTTAGTATTGTGTTTACCCTGCACATATAAAAGAGCTCACAAGGCATCAATTGCTCACAAAAGGGCCTTTTTGCCTCCTAGTTTGGCTCAATCTCTGTCTGAACCCCTTGGTGAGGAGTGGCAACATCTGTCCGATGATATTACCATTCAATCAGCTGATTCGGATCGTAATTGGAGCCCAAAGGAAGTCGATGAGTCAGAGGATACCTCAGAAGAATCGAGTAGTGATGCTGACATGGAGAGCTCAGTTTCTTCCCAGCAAAATTTAGATAGTGACGGGATGTTGATTAATCACTGTCATCCTACACATAACGTAAATGCTGCAAAAGAGAAAATTCAAAAAAAAAAAAAAAAAAAAACCCTGGAGCAGGTTCAAAATCATCACTCCAAAACGAAAAGGCTGTTAGGTAATAAATAGAGAGGGCAGAAGCACAGGATAGGAGGAATGTGGCATGACTTGTGAACAGCATTAGGGAGTCGTGATTGTTGCCGTGCGGTGACGCAGTGAGAATTCCAAGAATACTACCAAAAACAACAAATCATTAGCACTTATAATTACCAAAGTTCAATGAAGTGATGTTATCATAATAATGCTAACCAATGTTCTTGATTAAACATTAATCATGTTGTGGGTGTTAAGCAAAAAAGTATCAAAACTTAATGTTAGTGCAGAAAGACTAATACTTCATACAAAATCAGCCTTCGGGAAAGGTTTTTCTGGATTCGTGTTTCGGTCAAACTGAAAAAAAAAAGCTCAATTGAAATCAGGTATGTTTTAATACATGGTTTGGATCATAAATGTATAGTTTCCAGGTGCAGATTAAGTAGCTGTTGCGGTTGACCGTAAGAGAATAATTTTGTTCAACCTCTAAATTGAGTGTGGGGGGTACTACGGTCTTTTATTTCCAAAAACAAATAAAAAATCAAATTTAAAAGAGAAAAAAATAGTTCCAAATAGGAGTTTAGATGTCTCTGTGTTGAACAATGACGCTGTCAAAACAAAGTGCCATATGACTTGCCCGAAAAAAAAAGCGGCCAGTGTTTTCGTTTAGTTTTTCCGTATTTCCTTCTCTGTTGTTTTTGTGTTCTGTTTTGTTTTGTTCTGTTATGTTTAATTTTCTTTGCCGTGAAAATCCGTATATATATCACATACGTACGAGATATTAATTGGACGTTTGATCAACAAAGGATACCCATCTTCAAATAACCGATAGTTTCATTGGATTCAGCCCCTTCAGATTCACCTTGGTGATACTTTCCATAAAAGAAATGTCTCCAGGCATTTATTTCGTCATATACATGGTCGTTTATTTAATTGATTGTGGCCTTGCCTTCCACCAGACTTTTATTTTTGAAGCACCAAAGGAACTCACGGATATTAATAGCCTTACACATCTGGAAATCTGCGAGGCTATCTGTATGACACCCACAAGGACTAGGTCATATTTTATGTATGAAGCAGAAATGCTCGTTTTGAGGCATGTGTTTAATGGGTTCAGTCTTCAAAAGCTCCTACTTCAAAAGATGATTCAAGATCGGTCATATTACAAAAGTTATGGCTGGGACCATTTCGAAAAGCTTGCCTCCGATATTGGTCAGCTCACGTAT
Organism: Metschnikowia lachancei; assembly: GCA_030572615.1. NCBI lineage: Eukaryota > Fungi > Ascomycota > Pichiomycetes > Serinales > Metschnikowiaceae > Metschnikowia > Metschnikowia lachancei. The sequence goes on along the minus strand of JAJMAK010000342.1, from coordinate 8,014 downwards.
GCTTTTGAAGGCGTTGACGCGGCATTTTTGTCAGATTTTGAAACGATTGCCCAACAAGCTGGCCTTGAGTCGCCGGTTCGTCTCGAAAGTCAAATCATGGTCCTCCGAGTCGATATTAACCAGCTTCAGAAAAGCTGGCTCGCTGGTTATTATAAATGCACTAAAAAGCAGGCTTTAAGAGCCGGATTTTCAACCATGAATTGGTAGAGTTAGAGTTCGTGGGGATTGTGCATTTTTTAGGAGTAGAAGGGCTTGATTAGCTAAGACTGGGAGAACATCATCTCCAGTATTGGATTCTTTTTGCTTATCGGGCGATGACTTGTACTTTGAGGTTGTTTTGGTTTTTGAATATTTCTCCTTGAGACTGACATCTCGTGCATTCAATGGCAGATCTTTAATTTACAATATTTTTTCTAAGATTATATGTTCATAAGCCCGGGGGAAAAAAGACTTTACCAGGATCTGGATTAGATGTAATTTTTTTAAATTATTTCCTTTTTTTTTTTTTGGTTATGGTGATAATTTTGTTTCGGGACTGTAGAGAAGGCTTCTGAAAGATTTATTAATATAAGAAATGGATACTGGACCCAGAAAAAGACTTTACTCGGAAAAAAAGAAATTTGGGATGAACATTAGTAAATTTCCGGCCCTTGAAAATAACGGGAAAATACTTCGAACTAAAAAAGAAAAAAACAGCAGGACAGAGAACAAAAAATCCCTTTTTTTTTTTGGGGTTTGATCTCTCAAATTGTCGACAGTCATCGGTACGACTTTCGCAGGGTAAAATGTATCGGAGCTTGAACCATCATACAGGACATTTGTTCCACATGGCCCCGAGATCTGCTGATGCGAGATCTATATTTCATATCTCTTGCAAACACACAATCAGTTTTGAATAAGAAGACTACCTTTTCAGGTAGCCAAGTTTTCTTCTTCAAGAATTCAAAGAAATTGAATTTTTCAATCAGTGGAAGTCTTAGCCTCAGAAGAATATCCGGGCATGGGGCAACCACAAACTGTGGGCCGGAAACGTGAAGTTGAAAATGAAACAAGGAGGGAGTTGTAGGCTAAGATTACGATAAAGCTTAAGAATACTTTTCTTAAAAGACGAAAAATCGGATATCAATTGAATAAGGGGAATTCAATCAAGGTACTACACTTTTTGTTGAAAGTAAGGGCATGTATGTTTTTATGGCAAGGTGTGGCCCTCATGCGGATCGTATTGGCCCACATGGGCACAGCAACTAAGCAGAGACACTTGTAGGGTAGAAAAGGCATTGAAAACGCATATTTTCGGAGTGAAATCTGCGGGAAGATAAACCAAAAAGGAAAATAATTGAAGGTTTTCAAAAATCCCAAAAAAAACAAAAAACAAAATTGAATATATTGCTCCCTGTATTTTATACCTTCCTGGCTGAGACACGTACTGGTATGTGCGAGGGTAGTTCTTATTTTACGAGATCTAAGATGCTGACAAAGTCCTCCCTTTTGAGTCAAACATCATACATTATACAATAGCAAACTGAAAAAATAATATAAGGTGGAAATCTGAAGCAGCAAAAAGACTAAATAAAGATATCCTTTTTTTTTTTTCAAAACACAATGAACCCATAAATAAACTTGTGTGTTCTTTTCTTTGCCACTAAGGGTAAGTGTGTGTCTAAATTGTGAGTGGATCTCGGGGCAGTGTGAATGTGTCGAGAGAGGCTTCTCTAGGCTTAGGTGCGGCTCAGAGTCCGAGTCAGAGTCAGCCGTCGGGGAACGGGAAAACGGAGACGGCACGGAATTGTGGGCCAGGTGCGGGATTTCTCGGGATCTCTCGGGATTTCTTGGGATTTCTTGGGATTTCTTGGGATTTTGCGCATTTTCCCTTTCCTCACTATGAGGAGGCACAGGTTTTTACTTCCCCGGCCGGATCCCGTTAGCCGGACAGCCGTCCTTGCCTGCCAGACAGCTGCGCTATATACATTCCCGCATAAGTGGATAGGCCCTTTCCCACACCCCAAGCAACCTCACTTTCCAATCCACTGCATCGAGCACACATTGGGCCCGAATCACTTTTAGATTGTTTTCTCTTGGTCCTTCCTCCACCTAAAGAATCAGAAAGTCAACTTCCTTCTAGCTGCGCCCCGTGCAATCTTCATCATTCCTCTTGAAGCTGGTGCTTACCTTCAATTTGCATTATTGGCTTACTAATTTTTCATTGTCATCTTAGAAAGAGTCGCTCACATTTATTTTTTTAGAATTTTTTTTTGTTGTTTTTGTTTCCAATGGATTCCGACTCGAAAAAATCCGCCTCTTCCGAGGGGCTTTCCAAGGAAAATAAAAACGACAGAATCTCGACGTCGAAGGACTCGGCGATTCCGGTGAAAGGAAGCTATACCATGGATGATTATAGCCAAGCTGTACCGCCGTCGTTTAAAGAGCGAGTTCATCTTTTCTTCTACAACAAGGGCTTGGCCGACCGCCCGGAATATTTACAAAATATCTACAACAAAACACCTCGGTACATCTATGTGAACCATCCATTGCCGCTGAACATGACTGACCCACACTCAGGGGCACTTGTTCTTGATTACCCACGGAACAAAATTCGGACCACCAAGTACACCCCGTTGTCCTTCATCCCTAAAGACCTTATCTACCAGTTCCGCAAGGTTGCCAATACATACTTCTTGATATTGGTCATCTTAGGTGCCTTCCAGGTGTTTGGTGTGGCCAGTCCTGGTCTTGCGGCGGTGCCATTGATTGTTATCGTCACCATCACTGCCATCCGCGATGCCTTTGAGGATTATAAACGTGGAGCTAGTGATACAGAGCTCAATAACACGCCAATTCATCTTTTACACGGATTCAAAAATGTCAACATCGAAACTGATGCCGTCAGCTCATGGCGTAAGTTCAAGAAGGGTTGCACACGTGTCACTCGCCTGACGTTTAACGGGTTCCGTAAAATTGGCCATGTGTTTTCCAGCAAGGAGAAAAGAGCCCAGAGGGCACGCGAAGAGGCGGAAGACAACGAATATGCCTTGCGTCGTGTGTCAACTGTGATCTCCGACTACTCGCACTTGGACGGCAGGCCGTCGATGGCATCACGCCGCCAGCGGAAGTCTTACCATCTGCAAGTATCTCGTGGACCTACCCTGGCCCCGCCAGATAGCTTGTTGAACCCCGAATTGGTGAAAAAGTCCGCCCAGGATGACGACAGGCACATTGTCTTCAAAAATAGAAAGTGGAAGGATGTCAATGTGGGCGACTTCATCCGTGTGCGTGCTAACGAGGAGGTACCTGCAGATATGGTAGTCATATCGACATCTGATGCAGAGGGTAACTGTTTTGTAGAGACAAAGAACTTAGATGGTGAGACCAACTTGAAGAATAAGGCATCACTCCATTGCGGGTCTTCTTTGAAACACTCGCGCGACCTCAGTAATACCAGGTTCTGGATCGAGTGTGATGCTCCAAACTCACAGTTGTACTCATTCAAGGGTACTATTCATTATCAAAACTTTGACCGCCTGGGTTCTTTGGTCAACGAGGATGAGAAGGAGTCAATCACCAACGATAACGTTCTCCTTAGAGGATCGACCTTGAGAAACACGAAGTGGGTGATTGGAGTCGTGGTGTACACCGGCTTGGAGTCTAAAATTATGTTGAATAGTGGCATTACCCCGGAGAAAACCTCGAAGATCTCCCGCGAGCTTAATTTATCCGTTATCATCAACTTCATTGTGTTGTTCGTCATCTGTTTCATCTCCGGAATCATCAATGGGTTATTCTATGACCGTACCGACTCTTCAAGAATATTCTTTGAGTTTGCGGCCTATTCAAGCACGTCTGCCGGAAATGCTGTTCTTGCTTTCTTTGTGGCGCTTATTATCTACCAGTCATTGGTCCCCATTTCTTTGTATATCTCGATCGAGATCATCAAGTCTGCGCAGGCATTTTTCATCTACGCGGATGTGAAAATGTACTACGATAGATTGAACTTCCCCTGCACTCCGAAATCATGGAGTATATCCGACGACTTGGGTCAAATTGAATATATCTTCAGCGATAAGACTGGTACTTTGACACAGAATGTCATGGAGTTCAAAAAATGCACCATCGATGGAAAATCATATGGATTAGCTTATACCGAAGCCAAACAGGGTATGGATAAGAGAAATGGCTTGGACATCGTCAAAGAGTCTGAGCGCTGGAACACCGCCATTAAAGAAGACAGGAAGGAGATGATCGAAAATGTGCGAGCATACACAAGCAACGACCAATTTAGAGAAGAGGCTTTGACTTTTGTTTCCAACGATTATATCAAGGATACCATCTTGCCCCAAACCTTGGACAAGGCACAAAAGAAGGCAAATGAAGAGTTTATGTTCGCTTTGGCATTGTGCCACACCGTTGTCACCGAGGAAAACGAAAACGATCCTGGTCTTCGAGACTTCAAAGCAGAATCTCCTGATGAAGCTGCTTTGGTTGCCGTAGCAAGAGACGTTGGTATTGTCTTCCGTGAGAGATTCAGAAAAACTCTTGCTCTTGACGTATATGGAAAATCATACGAATATGAGTTGCTTCATATTATCCCCTTCACTTCAGCAAGAAAGAGAATGACTTGTATTCTTAAATCTCCAGAAGGGAAAGTTATTATGTACACCAAAGGTGCGGATAACGTGATTTTCCAAAGGCTCAACTCTGAAACATCCGATAACATGCTAAAGAAGACCGCCTTACACTTAGAAGACTTTGCGAAGGAAGGTTTAAGAACCCTTTGCATTGCTTCAAGATTACTTGACGAGAAGGAGTTCCAGGACTGGTTCATCAGATTCAGGGAGGCTAATGCTTCCATCGAAGATTCCAAGGATGCGATTATTGATGAATTGAACGATGAATTGGAGCGCAATCTTACCTTACTCGGAGGTACCGCAATTGAGGACCGTCTTCAGCAAGGTGTCCCAGACTCCATTTCCATTTTGAGTAACGCTGGTATCAAGCTTTGGGTTTTGACTGGAGATAGAATCGAAACTGCCATCAATATTGGATTCTCTTGTAACTTGTTGGGCAATGATATGAAATTGCTTGTTGTTCGTCCGGAGGATGAAGAGTCTGACATCCAGTATATTGATGATCTAATCACAAAATACTTAGTGGAAAACTTCGGGATTTCAGTTTCTACACCACAGGAAATTGAAGCTGCTATCAAAGCCGCCAAAGCCGATCATTCGGTTCCGACATCTAATGCCGCATTAATTATTGACGGTGCTGCTTTGACATTGGTTTTCAATGAGGATGAAGCATTGAGACAAAAGTTCCTCCTTTTGGGTAAGCAGTGTAATTCTGTTATTTGTTGCCGTGTCTCTCCTTCTCAAAAAGCTGAGGTTGTCCAGGTTGTGAAAAATAACCTTCATGTCATGACTCTTGCAATTGGAGATGGTGCCAATGACGTTGCCATGATTCAAGCTGCAAATGTTGGCGTGGGTATTGCGGGCGAGGAAGGACGACAAGCTGTCATGTCTTCCGACTACGCTATCGGTCAATTCCGCTTCCTTACGCGATTACTTTTGGTTCATGGAAGATGGTCATACAAAAGATTGGCCGAGATGGTTCCATGCTTTTTTTTCAAGAACGTGGTTTTCACATTTACGTGTTTCTGGTATGGTATCTTCAGTGACTTTGATGGATCGTATCTCTATGAGTACACATACTTGATGTTTTACAATTTGGCATTTACTTCTTTGCCTGTTATCATTCTTGCGGTCTTCGACCAAGATGTATCGGACTCGGTGTCTTTGGTTGTTCCCCAATTGTACCGGTCTGGAATTTTGGGTGAAGATTGGTCTCAGTTCAAGTTCATTTGGTACATGATTGATGGGCTTTATCAATCAGTGATTTCATTTTTCTTCCCTTATTTGTTGTATTACTTGACATTTCAAAACCACGAGGGCTTGCCAGTCGACCATAGATTTTGGATTGGTGTATTGGTGTGCGCAATATCGGTGACGGCATGTAACATCAACATATTATTACAGCAGCGCAGATGGGACTGGCTTACTTTGTTAATTAACGCGTTGTCGATTTTGATTGTGTTCTTTTGGACAGGTGTGTGGTCATCGCGTCCTTGGGTGGGCGAATTCTATGCTGCGGCCCCTCAACTCATGGGTACTTTGGGATTCTGGTGCTGCTTTTTTGTTGGATCGGTTATTTGCATTTTACCTCGATTCATGCATGACTTCCTCAAACGGAACTTTTTCCCCAAGGATATTGATATTGTCCGTGAAAGAGTGGCGGTGGGTGACTATAAGGATTACCCAAGTGGCTACGACCCAACGAACATCGAGGATATCGAACGTCACAGAATTCTTCAAAGACTTAATGAAGGTGACACCGAATTATTAGAGAAGATTGAGAGGGCAGTGGACCCCGAGACGGTGTCGGAGCATTCCAAAGATGACCACACGCTCGCGAGGGCGTTCAAGTCGATCAAGAGAAAAACGACGATCACGAGGTCTAGACGGAATACGGCCAGCAACCAAGCCAAGTATAATAAGGAGCTTATGGAAAGGCCGATCAACTTGGCGCAGTTGAGGGCAGAGATGATCCGCAGAGGAGAGTATAAGACCGCCGGACGTACTTCTCTCGAGAGAATTACCACGACTCATGGGCTTCCTGGGCTTACACAGGCCGAGACGCTTATGTCTTACCACACTAGAAATAGTATTAATTTTGAGCGGTGAGTGTGGAAGGTATAACCAGTTTTGCCACTGTGCCCATTGTTTACTAATGTCGCACATTTTCTGCCGATGTCTGCCCCAAAGGATCCTCGTTTATTCGGGGCTTTTTATGTATTATTTATAGACGTTGGTAGATTTTGTTCGTACTTGGCCGATCGATTGACCTGATAGCAGACCTGACAGTGGTATAAGTTTAGAAGGTAAACATGAAAGAGCAAATAATACTTCTTCGAATTGGGTGATTGTGTAACGCTTTTCATTCATATCTTTGCTCTTTCCATAGAGAATAGTATTGAGCCTTGTGTTTCGTACTCAGGAGACCAAACAATCTTGTAAATATTTCAATCACATACTCAGTGAACAAACAGTGATTGCATTAGGATTTATCAAAAGAAAAAATTACTGATATTTTTAATCAAAAGTGCTATGATATTTAAGATATATGCCCCCCTTTTCGTCCAAGAGAACTATTTGGTGTTCGCCATGCTTGATCTATTAAGAAACTTCTCGCAGCCAGATTCAGATCTCAAATCAAAAACCTGACTTATGTTTTGTCTCCTCATTTTCTTTTATAAGCCAAATCTTCGCAAAATTATTCAAAATCGCTTCTTTTGTATTTGTTTGGGTGGGTCTGGACAGCAACGAAGTAAAAAAAAAAAATATTTGCACGAATCCATAAACAGTCGAGGTTGCATGGGCGTGGGCCTTGGACATCACCAATTTTTCAGGAGACACGAAACAAAAGTAAACCACACCCCCCAGAACTAGCTAAGCCATTGTTCACAATAAACCTAGCTCTAAGCCTCTTGAAAGACAATTAACGAACTTGAAAGGTGCTGTAAAAGCAGGTTGACCCTTTATCGTTATATCCGCGATCTGTTTTATCAGGTGTGTTGAAGTGAGTGAGTGAGTGAGTGGTACAAGTAGTTGAAAATTCGTGGCTTCGGGAGAAATGAGTACTAAAGAACTATTGCCAGGACGATTTTCCAAGAAAAATATACCGAGCCTCTTCTCATTACTACCACAATATATTTCCAATTTATCTGGGCTGACTCAATTATAAAAATTACGTTTACCACTGTCTGACGCGTACGCTTAAAGTGGTGGACTAATTGCCTCTTTAGGAAGGTAAAAAAAAGAGAAGTCACAAGGCCTGAAGACCACAGATAAACTACAAGCCTTACCACTTGATTATAAAGTATGTCACCATTTTCATACAAATAATAGTCATGATAATATAATTCAAGTTATTAAAGTCAAACGCAAAAACAAAGCAAAAAAAAAAC
>JAJMAK010000341.1:0-18089 GCA_030572615.1 Metschnikowia lachancei | reverse complement strand
GGTTGTTTAGCTCTTCGGATCATAGTCAGATCGGTGTCCACACATACATGACTATCTTGCCTAAACAAGAAATGATGACTGCTTTATTTGCACTTTTGAATTCGTGGACAAACTTTGGATTGAAGGATTTGAAGAGAGACAATCACGGAAACAATATTCTTGGGTCAGTTTCAAAGAAGAATACGTTCAATTTCAAGAGTTGCAAGTTCAGAATACAGATTGCCCAACGAGAATTGAGCCAAAAATCCAAGGTGATTTGCGTTCACACCAAGGGGTCTTCGGCTACTTCCAAGCTTTTGTTCCAAGAGATTCAACGTGTGTTGGAGAAAGAGGGGGTTATGGATGCTTAAAAGGATGCTTAAAAGGACGCTTAAAGAAACAGAACACTTAAATACAATTGATGAAACACGATACTTTCTAAGAGGAATAATGTACAATAATATAAAGATTTTTCTAATACAGTTCACAGTAGGAATGAAAGACGCATCATGCAACGTTTATGAATCTCCTTGAAGAGCTTTCACCCGTCTTTTTAGCAACTTCTGAGGATTCAATGCAAAGAAGCATTTCTCATCGATCTTTGTACTTTCCTCTCGCGAAGTATGGGTTTCTTCCTTAGCTATCTTGATACATTTTCTGATGGTCTTTACTATGAGGTCAAAATGTTCCTTTTCACGCGGCTGCACGGGAGTTTCAGTTGCTTCCTTATTCTCCGATGTCTCTTTTAAGAACTTGAGTCGCAAGTAGCGATCTGTTATTCGTTTATCGGAATCGTAGAGAGCAGCTAATGCAATCTGTGGAGGCGTAAATAAGAAAGGCGCATCACTTAACAAAGCGTGATCGTTAAGCCACCTTTTGGCTTTATCATATAGCTGGCCTATCGTGTCAACATTGACATCGTACATGACAGGCGAAGGATGTAAGAGTAGCAGTTGGAAATCTAAGAAGAAACCATATAATGGCCTGAAGGCATGGTGAACCAAAAGAGTGAATTTAAGCGACAGCAATATTATGAACTCTAGTCCCAAAATGTCCTCGGGTTTCGTTTTGGGAATTCGAGAGCAAAAAGTCTCAATGGAGATGAAGTAGTTTTCCAGCTTTGCCGCCAAAAAGACTGCAGTGTACAAGATGTTTCGGGGTCTATATTCCATCACCGAGTTTACCAAGTAGAACCTGCGGAAGAAAGAAATGGCCGTCGCTTTCACCTGGGTGGGCATTTTGAAATGAGAACAGATTTGCACAATCTGCAGCCCGAAAAAGTGGAGGTATTTTTGCTCTTCTTCAAACGAAATGAGCTCGAGAATGTCGGAGGTTAATTGCTCTCCATATGCAGCAAACACTTCGGGCTTTTCCGTAATCATCGCCGATCTTGTGGAATCAAAGAGCTTGAGAGCAGCACCTCGCCCCTTTGCATTGGCACGCGTCTTTTGCTCATGCAATTCCTTGCTGCTGAAGGACCATGTTTGATACTGTGACGAGCGACGATAAAGGTCGTCTCCTGAAACATATTTCTTCTGGGGAGCTTCAGATGGCCCGGGTGTTTTGTCGGTATCAGAACCAGCTATGTTACTTGAGTCATCCGGATTGCCCAGGGTACTGTCATTTGCAACGTTTTTGGCGTTTGGGGGAAAATCAGCATTTATGGATGAGGTCTTAGTGGAATGTTCTGATATGCCATTTGAAGTTTGGGCAGATCTGTTTTTGGTATCTTCAGAAGGCCCCAGGGTGTCTTCTCGGGATAATGGAGTTTCAGAAGATTGCATGAAGGATGAAAATTATACTTTCTATTCTTATTTGTTAGTAAGATCTTTTAGCTTTACTGAGTACTCGTTAGGACCTGCAATTTGCGAATTGCGTGGATTCTGTCTGCGCATGAGGACTAACAAGGCAAAAATGGGTAAGATACCAACACATCAAAAAAAGTGAAAGAATTGATTTTCAGTGGAGAACCAGGGTAAACAAAAAGCAAAACCAAAAAAACTTGCTTTTATCTTTTATTATTCTGGGTTTTACCATTTGTTCGATAAACCTAAGAATTCTCGGTATAATTAGTGATTGGTTGGCTTTCTTAAAACAGCGTGCTTGAGAATATTAGCATCACTCCACGTTCCAAATTTAGGGAACTTCTTTTCTTTAAAGATTTGATCAATATGAACACTTTATCTTCCAAAAAACTAGGAAACAGAAGAAGAAAGGATAAGAATACGAAAAAGAAACAATATTTTGGCTCGTTTATTATATCAGAATAGCGAAAGAATGCTTAAAGTTCCAAGTTTGCCTTAAACAATGAATTGAACCGAAATTTACAAATTCTTCGATTTACCATAATACCTCTATTGCTTTGGATATCTAGAAATCCCCCTCGCATAAAACGTCTTACATAATTCCCCAAACATCTTCACATCCGTGGCAAAACTTCGAGCACGCAACAGATGCAGACAAGGGGTAATCAGAAAGTCCAATCTTCTCGTCCACATATTCATCTGCAAAAGTGTCTTGGCCTCTAGCCATGGCACCCACAAACACACATATACTTTCATCTTCATCTAACGTCTCCACGTAGTCTTGCACTCTGCGGATCTTGGCATCGAAAGATAACGTGACTTTACGACATTTCGTAGGGAGATGGTCCGTGATTGGGTTTTTGATCACCTTCAACAACTTCTCCTCTGAGTTGACCGAACGAATGGAAAGCTTATGCAATAGTTGCACCATCAACCCAGAAAATCTCTTGAAAGTACGAGGGATTCTCACGCTTGGGTTCACCTCAATCAACACACCCCGCGCAGTATGGATGAAAACTTGCAATTTTCCTGCCTTGTTGATGGGAGAGTCCAAGAGAGTCAAGAGACACTGGTGGGTGATATCTGGTCTGGCCTCGGCGATGTCTCTACCCATTTTACGTAATAATCCTTGGTGGTCGTCACAATTTAATAATGCATACTTGTCTCCTCCAGGTCCACCTGTGCTTATTTTATGTGTTTCCAAACATGCTTGCGAAAGCACCACCACCATCCGCTTGGTGTCTTTGTCTTTAGATGTCAACACCTGGGGTCTAGATGGGACAAACGATGCTGGAGGTGGAGCAGCAGAAGTGGAACCGGCAGGTTTTTGTTCGTTTTTCGTATCGTTTTTGGAATCCGTCATGATATGGGAAAGGTTTATATTTTGAAGAAAAACAGAAATAAAATTATGTTCAGAGTGCTGATTTGGTTATTTTTAACAGAGCGATGGCCAGATTGAGATGGGATACGATATCTTTTTTCTGTGCGCTATGGTTTTTTTTTTTTCGGATGGAAAGTGAAAAGTCGCGCGCATCCCCGGTGACTCCCTCGGATATAAGTTGCATTACTATGTAAAGGTCACGTGTAACACCCTCGAACCATCGGGCTGCGCATCGCTCTGATCACTTCGCATCTTGTGACTCGTGTCACTTCCGGGGGTATCACATCACTCCGATAAACCTAGTAGGGCATATGGTCTCTTAAGCAAGGGCATATACATGGACATGGTCTCTTAAGAATAAGAACTCAACAACACAATAATTTGCAGCACAATAAATTTCGAGGGTAATTTCGAGGATAATATCTAGGCACAATAAACAATTTGCTTACCGAAACACACCCAAACTTCTTCATAGGTATCACTCCCATTTTACCAGAAGTATCAACGACGGCGAATTAATGCGGAGACATTATTGACCTATTCAAACAAGAACATTCAATACCGCGTTTCTTTGAAGAATTGGCAACCACATCTAGGTCAGGCCATATTTTCATGAGAATCACAAAGCAATGTCCGACTCAGGTTTTGAAGATGACGATGACGACTTACTTTTGCAGTTAGTGGAAGCTACACAGAAACCCCCGACTCTGAACATACCCAATGAACAAAGTCACCCGGATTTCCAGCTGCAACTTTTCCGAGCTCAAGGAGAGATTTCCATTTTACGTGCGCAGCTTGAATCGTTGCAAAATGCAAGATCTGAAGAGGTTTCCAGGCTAAGTGCCGAAGCCAAAGCCATCCAGGCGTCTGCCCAGGAACATGTCTCTGCCCTAAAACAAACAGTAGACAAACTTGAAGATGAAAAGAAGTTTTTGGGTAATGAGATTCGGTCGCTCTCGTCGGTAAAGCGGAGGAAAGTCAATGGAAATGGTGTGTCTCAAACTGTGGCCGTTATCGCAGATGAAGATAAACAGGGCACGCTTAAACTGGTCAATGGGTCAGTACAAGCCCCAGGTCCCGATAGTTTGCGAAATTTAGATCAGCAAGATAATATCCCAAAGGCTCATTTGATAACACAGCACTCCCGCATCCAATTGGAAGATGACTGGTCCCAATTCTGTCATCATTTGTGGCACTACACCATAAATGGGTCCGACAGAACATCTATAGAGTTCCTTTCTAAGATATGCACGGAAACCACCCTCGATAACACCATCAACATAACTATCCCCGCAAATACACCCTTCCTGGCAGGTATCTGGAATACGTTGTTGAATCTTAAACATTTGAGATTGGACAAGTTTGTTTATCAGATATGTGAGCTGATTCTATCTGTAATAAACGAACTTTTGAGGCTTCATGAACATAAAGAGCCCGGAGTTCTTGTTGCGGTGCCTTTCCTCATATCCATTGTTCACGCATCCATCAATTTCAAGTCATCTGCAATAAGTGAGGCTTTGGTCAAAGAGCTTGTGGGTGCATTCTGTCAGATACTGAAAAAGTTTGTTTTTGTGCTACATCTCAACGACGAAGAAGACGAGGCATTTTCCGGTCATAATACCGTACCGTATCAGCAGCGCCTCATGGAAAACTTCATACTTTTACTGGCGTTCGACGTTCTTGAATCCGCTGCCGTCATTTGCACACAATTTGGTGAAGAGTTCTCCCACGAATTATGGAACCTGGGGATTCTCGACACCAACTTGATGCAGCAAATATTACCGGAAAACACCGAGCGGTTTGTTTCTTCAGTGCAAATAAATTTGGTTTCCAACTTCGTTGAAATTTTATCTGCTTCCATAAGCGAAGACCAATTTTGTTCTTCGAATGTTGCTTTGAACCGACTGAATGTCAAATCTCTACTAAAAGTGTTCATAATTGATATCTGCATCAAAGAGGATTTCATGTTCTATGGTCTCAACAGGTTGTTGGGGAATAATACCGATTTCCAGAAAATTAGCCAAGCGGTGCCACTGGAACCCGAACGGTTTTTCAATAAATCGCTAATATCAATGCCGTATCCAATACAGGTGAATGAGCTAAGTACCAAAGATAAGTTCCATGTTGCATTCCAGCATGACTGTCACTTGCTAAGTCTTCGAGTTCGAATAGTCATGTTATTGGAGTCCATAGTGGTATCCAATAAGATGGAGCTTCTATCTCTGAAGGAGAACATTAAGTCTATTGTTCGTATTATTGGATATGAGCAGAACCATTTGATTCACCAACCACGCTATGAATTGATCCACATGAGAATCACAATCATTAGTGTTTTTGTACGCATTCTCTTTTATATTATTGAGGGACAGAAGAATATTAATACCTTGATATACCCCGAGACACTCTATGAGATATTTGTTGTGCTCATGAAGATTGCATTTGCATCGGATTCGCTATCTCTGGAGGCACACGAGCTTATGTCAGAAATCAGATCCAGAGGGATTACTGATGTTGGCATTTTCAACAAAAGCTGTGAATTTCGTAGCCGAGAAATGGCACATTTTGATCTTTACGATTCCAACCCGAAAAAGTACGCCAACTTGGCTAGCATTGAAGGCGAGTTTGCTAACGGCCTCGAGTTCCCCTATGAGCTGAACACCGTTGAAATTGCTCGTGAAATACTAAGTGTTTGTGTCAACCACGATGAAGCTGATAATTTATATTACAACATGAACAGAGAAACACAGCGATGAATGAGAGTGACAAAAAGGGAAATGGTATAGGTATAAATATGGGCAATTAATCAAGTATTGTATGTTACTCGCACCACCTCCGGAACTCGGTTTGTAGACTATGTCAGCAAAGGACTAAATAGATTTCGAATAGACATAACCTTGAACTTCAATACGAAGAGAAAAATAAAATGGCTCTACATGATATGATAGCAATTCTGCAAATGTATGATGTATTAATTACACTAAGGATGAACGTCGTGAGAAAGAAACTTAAGCGGATTCAGCCTTGATGGAGGTCTGGAAACCGTTGTTGAATCTTCTGGAGACGTGCTTCAAGTAAGACATTCTACCGGTACCGGTAGTTCTTCTTCTCTTGGCCTTCAAAGCCCAGTTGTGAGATCTCATCTTAGCAGCTGGGTAACCACAAGAAGAACAGGTCTTCTTTTGAGCGTGGAAAGAACGACGGCCACATCTCTTACACAAAACATGAGACTTGTTATGTCTCTTTCCCATAGATGGAGTACCCTCTGGATATTGTTAGTAAATGCACTTTTCTTCAGAACATTGGATGTGACATGGATAGAGGTGAATAAAGGTGCGACGGCGTATAGGATGTATGAGTCGTATTTTTATCATTGGACAAATCCCAAAATTTACAAGTATCCTTTTCAGTGTCCCGAGGGAAGCATTGCACGGAATTTGGGATTGATTTAGGTGTGGATTTTTAACATCTGGCTCGGGATAGACGGGTTTTGCGATGATACCACCTCGGATGAGATGGCGAATTTTATGGAAACTTGTCAAGCTTATATCTTTATGGAATGCGGCAAATCCATGTCAAACATCTTGGGGAGTCCGTAAGGATAATCGGACAAAGTATAGAGGGTTTTACATACTACCCATTTTGACTGTTGTTTATGATAAAGATTTCAGGAAGGTGTATGAAAAAATCTTAAGCTAGGTCAAGAACCGTGCGACGGTGGGAAAAATTTGACTGGTTCTGCATGGGCGAAGTGAGATGAACACGCACGTGACCAAGGGCAAAAGCCCTAAACGCGCGAAGTCCGAGACGGGGCATCGCGCGCACACCAGACATTGGTGGAAAATATATGTGTGCAGGAAAATATTGCTGGGTCGAAAAGGTGTTGGTAAAAAAAATCGGTAAATTAGTTTACAGAATGAAGGGGAATAATGAAATAAAAGGCAAAAAGATATGCGCAAGCCCGGAATCGAACCGGGGGCCCAACGATGGCAACGTTGGATTTTACCACTAAACCACTTGCGCTTCTTGTTATAGCGATATGGAATCTGTGGAAGTGACATCAGACAGGGCAGATGGGGTTGAGTGTGCTCTAGGTAATCTTTTGTTCAAAGTTCTTGTCGATTTAGAAAATGAGTCAAATGCTGATCAACGTGATGTCTATATTCAAGAAACGAAAGAGGCCAAGTCTTCAATGTTTCCATTGATTTATAAAATCTGATAAGTATTCACTTGGTTTCCAAACTGCTGAAATTAGTACGTGGTTCACACGCACGCGCAGCTTTTGCTTGAGATGCGACGCGGTTCCCAATAATTAATCCACAGCACGAATCAGCTTTTGCCTTATAATTTATAAATTTTGGATGGTAAGGGTTACATTATCTAAAGCGCCTATTAAGAGTGTTTAGAGGTAAATTTGCTTGTGCGCGTGACACTGTAGATCACTATCGAGTGACTTAATGTACCTTTCACCAACATCCAGAAAGTTCCTTCTTCGCTCTCAAGCACGTTTTTTTTTTGACGGAAACACGATCTCTAAACGAGGTTTAGTCGATAGTAATATATGCGCTTTGTAAGAATTTAGGAGTATTACTGCTTCGTGTTTGTGCCTTGCGATGGTGGATCGTAAGGAGAACTTGGTCTACCTCTACAGTGAGTGTGAGTGTACCAATTTCTGGTGGCATCGAATTAGATTTCGTCAACCAATGTTTCGAGAAGTTGGCTCCGGTCGATACATCTTATGAAAAATTAAGAAATCTCAACTGGTTTATCCAAGTCGCACGTAGGGCCTATATGGTCAGACATCGGGAAGCAGAGAATAATGTTTTCACTTCCTTGCTGGATAGGCAGTTGAATCGAGCGATAGGGAGGACAGCTCCTTTGGGCCGATCACATAAGTAACTACTAGTTCAAGACGATGCTTTCAGTTTGGGCAGAGATCTTAAAGAGGGGTTATGTGGATAACTAGTGGGCAACACTATTCATCATGCACCTGAAAAGAAAACATGAACTAGTCACAAGTTTTTTCTATAGTTTCTATAGATTTTTCGTAATTGGGAATTACTGGTCACTTTCCCAGTTACAGCCTGTAATAGGATGTTTCTTTCAAGAAAAAAGTTTACCACTACGTGGGGGCATCACCCGAAAAATTGGGAAAAATCAAAAGCCTGGTAGTAAAATTAGTATTTGCTAAAAGACTTTTGAGTTATGGTGCTAAATGATTTTATTTGTATTTTTGGAATTGAAACTTTTGCAGCCTCGCGAGTTAGCAGGAACTACGCGTGCGGGATGCATCAGAAGTTGCACATTTTTGCAGTATGATGGAAGGAACGAGACCTTTGGTGTTTTCCAGGCAACGTCACATCAGAATGTTTTTACATGAGGCCATCCCATGGTATCGAGTGTGCTTGATTTTTCAAGAAAAAAAAACCTTCTTGAATTACAAATTGTATTCTCAAAATGCAATTTCTATTCTTGATTTTCAGAATTTAGTAATGGAAGTCCTTAGAAAAAGATCGTGAAAAATACACCCGATAACATGGGATGAACCAGTATGCCACAAAAACTATGGAAAACATAACATACTGAAAACAAAGAAGAAAAATACAGCCTATGAAAGTCAATGAGCTAGATCCCTGTATGCTGAGCCAAATGTTTCACGGGACGGTAACAGTGCCCAAAAAGTATTTCTATGACTGCAAACATGCGTCAAAACATTGTCACGTAAGCACTCATAGTCTCATTCAATATAATATAATATTTCTTATCCCGTTTGATTATACATTTGCAGAAAAGATCAAATCAGTCAAAATGTGATATTTAAAATTAAAATTTCCAGAGAAAGGTGGCTTAAAATCAACCTAGTACCCCATACATAGTGAGCCAAACAGTCTAAAGAGCCACCTTCTCACCCTCATTGCTTTAGTGATCAGCTGTCCAGACTATAAAACTGACATATCGTATTTTCTGGGCAAAGTACAATTTTGTTTTCGGGAAAATGACTGGCAGAAGTAGATCCTTTTGGTAGTATCTTCTCACCAACTATTACTTTGGAAAACTTTCTTTTCCTACTCCATTGATCGACAGCAACCGAACTGAAGGTAACAAGAGACTAAATTGGATACATCATTTCTTGACAGAGCCATATTTCAAATTCAAGTTGAACGAAAATGCAGCCTAATTGTGAAAGTGATAGGGAACAATCCTCGAAAAATCCATCGGATATAATTAATGAAAAACAACCGGTCATGGTAAGCACCAAACAGGAAGGACAAGAAGACACAACAAGAGACTACGACTCTGAAGCAGAAGGTTCTGATCTTTCAACAGTCTCATATATGGCGCCCCCAGAGAGGGTATTATTAGTCAGACCCGGGAGATTTTACAAAAGAAGTGAAATTGAATTCTACCGGCTCAAGTTTAATAACAACGAGGACGAACAAGAGAGCGACCTGACTGACTACGATTCTGAGGAAGATGACCCTTCATATTCTGATCTGCCCCAAGTTTCATCTGATGAGTTCGAGGAAGAAATACTACACATAGAGACAGGGAAGGTTTCGGAAAAAGAGGAGAATGACACAGAGCCAGTAAATGCTATTATTACAACTGAAATCACTGCAGATTCTCCTGAGAAAAGACAAACCACACCAGTTGATGTCTCAGGTAACGATATGAATGAACCAACAACAGAAGCTCTATTTGAAGTCGGGGATTCTGAAAATTCATCCCCTAATGAAGGTCTAGACAATAGAGATTCAAACTTAGTAGGGGATGACAGAAAATTCACGTCAGAAGTAGAAGATTCTGATTCCGAACAGCTGGTTGATTCCGATTGTTCGGATACTGAGTCTTCTAAAGAAAATGGAGATTCTTCTCGCGAGGATTTCCACCTGAGCCCTTATGTTTCAATAGAAAACGGGACAGTAGTCACGCTAAGATTCTCGCCAAATGTGTATCTAGAGAGAAATAAAGACCGCGGTATTGATGGAGGTGCAAGATTTAAGCGGAAGGGAACAGGCTTACCTATCTCGAACAAATGTCAGAAAGTCTTTTCTAGCTCCACGCACGATCAAGAAAGATTTCATTATAAGAGAGTTTGGAAGGGGACAACACAGATTTGGGTCCAGAATGATGTCGGAGATAATTTATTTGATCACAACGACTTTGAAGGAATTACTAAACCAGAAATTCCTCGTTCTGCCATGTGCGATTCTCAGATATTCAATCTTTACCAAGGTATCATCAAAAACACTAAAACCGATTATTTAAGCCCAATTAAAGAAGGAGAAACCAGCAATATAGGTGAGACAATAATTTCTGGTACTTTTGGAAATACTTCAACATCGCGAAGTGTCACACTCTTGGAATCCAACAAAGACAGAACTTCCGTGAATAGCGAATACGAGAAGACAGATGATGCTCAACCGAGAAATTACACCACAAGAAAACTTACCGGGTCAGTGGATGCACGGGATACTGATTCTGAGCGGTCACACAACCTTGGTCATGAAAATAGGTGCTACGGTGATATTATTTCATTTGGCGAGAGAACCAGCCAGTATAATGCATTTTTAAGGCCAATATGGATAGTGGACAGCCGCGACAATGAATCTTATGTTTGCGACTGGGTGGAAGACTACGAAGCAATCTTGCGTCTACGTCTAGCTGACGAAAATCCTCAAATAATACCCGATGATATAAGTATCAATTATCCCAAATCACTCATGAAGGAGAAAGATTCAGTCACGAAGCCTCTCGATGTTGCCGAGGAAAAACAACACAGAAACTGTTCACATTTTGCTTCTAACACTGAAGAAAACAGGGAAAGTATTGCCCCTTTTGAGTATTGCCAAGAGCTGTTAACTTTGAGCAACGGCGAAGAATGCTCGTTTGGGCCCCCAGAAAAACCCCATAGGGGTCTTGAACCAAACATGCTTGACGTGGTCGAACTTGTTCCACACAGCCCAGTTTCTTCAGCGCCCAAAACACAAGTCTCAGATCAGCCCGATATTTCAATCCCGAAATCAAAGAAAGAAACGAAAAGAATGAAATTTGGGACTGAGGCAGGAAATGGAGAAAACATCAGTAACATAACTATATGGCGTGCGCTCTCGTTAGACGACGTTGCACACTTTGGGCTCATGAAACTGGATTTATTAGAAGGTGTCGGATTTTTACTTTTTGACCAAGCACAAAGATCTCTTAGTTCCAAAGTTTTTCGAAAATGCACCATTGAACTAGCTAACGATATGGACAGGCAGTGTAATTTTGTTTGCACAAAAACTACTAAGGTCGCGTTTGATGATGAAGACTTGATATTTGATGAAAGTACAACGCCAGATTCGCTTTTGAACCCAGAAAAGAAGAGCCCCAGTGTCAAGCTTACCAAAAGCATCTTGAAAAAAAAGAAAGCTGGATATAACCAGATTGAATTACCGCAAAGAGTACCTGAACCGGGTCCACAAGAAGATATTAGCATTGCCTTAGATAGGTACATGCAACAAATGATTTTTTCTTGCCAGCTAAAAATTATTAAGTTTGAGGGGAACCCTGAAGCAACAGAACCTCAAGAAATTCTTGAACTATACGAGGAGTGTCTTGAATTTTGCGGCAGGACCTATTCCCGTATTGCAAAGAAACAAATTTTAGATTATACCAACGAGCTAGTCGATACCAACAAGAAGATTTGGCAGATCTTTAAAAATTTGAAAGGAATTGGTTGCGAGTACGCCTTTCTTCTTGATTTTATTGGTAGTGAGTTTGCAACGGAAGAGTCGCTAATTGAAGTTCAGAGAAAAATGACACTATTGGGGACCAAGATTGACAACTTTGGCCTTCTCTTGCTTGAAGTCCGAAAAGACATTCTACAAAAGAAAGAGGCGGCTTCAGGAGAAATGCTACCCATATTGGAATTTGCACATAAGGCGGTTGGAATTAAAAAGCTCATTTTCAAAATATATGAAGAGTTCTGCAAGATGTGCGGGAGAAACTCGGTGGAGTTGACAAACTTGAGAAATTGGAATCTGGTTGAGAAATACATCTCAAAGCCGGACTTCTTATCAGAATGCATGAACTCAATTGAATTAGACCTTTTTGAGAATACTTGGGATTTCTTAAGGGAATGTAATGAGATTGTGCTCGAAGTCGTGGAAGAGCTACAGAATGGTGTTGGAAAAATCTTGATGAGTTTGTTGCAGCTTCAGAATGGCAGTGCAGATAGCATAATGAAGAGTGCCATCGATAATCTGGATCCTCAGCAAGAAAAAGATGATTTAGTTTATGAATTACTTGAAGAGGAGACAGGTGAATAATCAAGCACGGGCAATAATTCAGCATAGTTTCTGGAATTGAAATACTTTGGAGGACCAGGACAGTAGCTCGACATGGTGCTCCCCATGATGGGAAGTAGGGGATTATCAGTTTAATTAGTTATGATACTTGAAAATTTAATAGATGTCAGATATATATTAAAAAGGTTTAAAGCATTTAGAATATGTTTTTTTTTAAAAAAAAGAAACCTGAAATATTGACTTTTTTGCTGCCAGGGAAATCTTTTCAGTTGTGTCCCCCAATGGAGTGGAGTGTATAAAGATTGGCAGCTAATAGATTGATATAAAGCAATAAGCTCTAACGGTAGGGAAATAATTATATAGTCATATCACATTAAATGAGCCCCTAAAACTTTCAGATATAGTTTTAGAATAACGGATATTTTGATATACCACATTTAAATGATTTAATATTCGTCTATGGTCGCATTGGTAGATCTTGGAAGAATTTTATTTTGCTGCGAAATCAACCTGGCATGGATGCAACTTCTGCGAAGAGTACAAAGTTACTTTTATCGAGGAATGTTCATAGCTGCAGGCAAAGACACATAATTAAAAGAACCACAACAAGAAGATATTCCAAGAAAAATGAATCTTTCTAAAGCTTTAGCTGAAGTTGACGAAGACGGATTCCAGTTAGTTAAAGGAAGGAGACTGAGAGCCTCCACCAAGGTCGTACGCCAACAGCCAGCCAATCCCAGAGCCACTATTCCAAAAAAACAAAATACTAAGTTGAGAAACCAGCAAACTTCTTCAGCCCAGAATACAAGAAGAGCTAAACCCACTCAGACTCCACAAAAAAACACAGAAACTGTTTCAGGTGATATTGAAGAAAGCTCCGCCAACAGAGCCTCAACTGGAAATGATAATCTTCAGAATTGCAAACGGAAACAAAACCGCAGGCACCAGAGAAAGCCAAAAGTATCAGTGGCAGAGAAACAAAAAGAAGAGAAGCTACTTATCGCTTGTCCAAGTGCTGACAGTGAACTTTCTGTCTCAATTGCAAGTTCAACCAATGCCCACAAGAAGGATACCAAGCGGTCGGTAAAGAGCGCACGCAAAACATCTGACCCGATCACTAGTAATGTATCACTGGTAGAAACCAATTCTGATGGAAGTGGGTTGGATTCGGGAAGTAACAGGAGAAAAGAGAACAACGAAAAAAGAAATGATGCCAAAAATGATGCCAAAAATGATGTCAAAGGATCTTCTAAAATCTCTACCTCAGCTTCTGCAAGGAAACCCGTTGAGCTCCGTGCTCAAGATACACCCCAACAATGGAAGCAAGTTTCAGCAAGACCTCTTACACCTCCCAGTGTTCCCGAGTTTGATCCACAAGAAAGTGATTGGAAAGTCCAGGGTAGAAGACGACGCCCAAGAAATACGAAAGCGGCTCTGACTCTGAGCAAGGCTGCGAAAAAGTCCCCGAGCACCGGGGCTAAAAGTCGCTCGCCCAAAAAAGAGTAAGGCCAAAAAGATTGGTCACGAAGTGGCTTCTGACAAAACCCTTCTTTCCCTGAACTAACTTACAGAAAATTTAAGAATTTAATAAAAACGGGGAAATATAGTTGTATACGCTTGAAAAATGATTAAGGCCGACCAAATTTACATCTATTGTGCATCCACCAAATTCTCGCGACTCCCGCCTTAATGGCTAACTATTAAGCCTGGCGACCGGCCCACAACAAGGGCCACAGAATGTGTACCGCAATGAAGTGATATAAATAAAAAGGTAAATGTATTCTTAACGAAAAGATTTCTCTCTAGAATATAGATTATGTGTATATGGGGGAAACCTCATTTTTTTTTCGAAAAGAACTTGGTCTAAGTCGAACAAATGTGAGCCTCGTGTCCAGTCTAAATGGGCAACAAGTGGCCAAGTAGACAAATAGACAAACATTCATAATTCCGTTTAATAACTGGTAAAATATTCACCGTCTATGGCCGTGTATAGCTGAGGGTTGAAGCTGGATCTGCTTTGAATACCTTGAAAAAGGGAGGGATTTCTCCTCAGATAGGGCCTTATTTTCGGCAAAAGATTCCCTCAAGTCTAGAGAAGCTCAAGCTCGCCGTTTTCTACTACTTACACAACATTTTGGCTTTCCCTTAGCAAAAATGGCTCCTTATTTCTTTTCCAGATTATTTTTTAAACTAACTTCATCAAAACCGCTTTTTTATTATATATTATTTTACTTTCACTGTCCTGAAATTATATTTCGCAAGTGAGGGTCACGGCTTGGGGAGATCCAGAAGGTGCGCACGTGGAACCTCATGTCTTGGCTGCGAAAAAGCGTTAGCATAAAGGTCGTGAAGATTAGTAGGTAGTGGGAGACATAGAAAGGAGAAAGAATGGGAGCAGTAATTATATAAATCAGATAGTCAAATTCATGATCACGTGTCCTGTCGCTTGATACTGATCACTGTTTTGACCGACTTAATAAGCAGTGTCATTCTCTTCTGTCAGAGACTCCTCAGTAATATTTCATATTAAGTCTAATTTTAAATTCGATAATTTAGCAGATATCCCAAAAAATAAAAGTGTTTCAAATCAGATTCTACTCAAAACCATTTTTGGTTCAGATTAGATTGTATTATCAAGAGCATGGAAAACTGTTGAAATTCTATAATGTCAGCCGAAGTTGATGGCGCTAATAATGGAATAGTGCACGACAATCAACTAGCAAGTAGTATGTATTTATTCTTTTATTCCTGGTGAAGATCTCAAATTTAAAAGACGACCTTTAAGTGACTTCGAAAAGTTCAGATGAAAACAAGCTTGTTCAACAAAATTGCAACCCTCGCCCTGGCCTCTCAAGCTCTTATATATCCAGACCAACCTTAATCTTTTGTCGATTTACAAACCCTGTAAAATATATCACCTTTAGAAGCTTGAAAGCACCAGGAGTAAAATTTATTCTTGCGAAAAGAGTTTACTTCAAAAGTTCTCAGTCAAAACAACTTCAATAGTAACACCCAGAGAGTCAACGCACTCCCACCCCATCCTCCAATGTCATGCTCGAAGGAGTCGTTTTCTCACATCCATTTTGTGGTTGAAATTTTCTATAAGTAACGATCGGTGATTTCCCCTAAATCATTCATCATCCTACCACACCACTGTTTTCTTGATTTCAGAGAACTAAACATTTTAACCCATAAATTACTTTATTTACCTACTGAAACAGACAATAAGAAAAATCAAACACCCCCGCCAATTTGGAAAGCAATGAGACGCAATTCCAAAGCTAATTCTGGCCCTGTAAACTCTCCAGAGTTTAAAGTGGCACAGAATCACACACAGACGATTAAAACTTCCACTTGTGACATTGATGCCACAACCTCTACCCACAATGACACCAACACAGCCTCTTGCTTTACTGCCCGTGAAGCTGCTTCTTCTGCTGAAACTAGCGCTTTTGGCCCTGCCACAAAAGTTTCCCCAGCAACTGCTACCCAGAAGAACAAGACCAGAAAGTCTTCTAAAAGTAACAAGAAGACTAAGAAGGCAAAGACGGAAAAGAGGGCACAGGATGGAGGACAAAACTGTCCTGCCACACACATCTCAAAGGATATTTTGGGCATCTCTACTACGGCAGCCGCTTCTCCTGCTACGCTGGTTCCTTTGTTTGGTACAAAGAAATCAACCACAAAGAAGGGACCAATGGAGAAGCAAAAGGATGACGGTAAGACTACTAGGATTATTAACTGCGAAAATGTGGAAATTGCCGCAGTTGAGAAGGCATCCGCCACCTCTGATGGGACTTCTAAGTTCAGTGCACAAACTAAAGTTACATCCGGCCTTTCAGGTAAGGCCACAAATAAGACTTACACCGATGTGGCTCAAGACATTTCTCATCTGGGTACATCATCTCCAGCCAAGCCAAAGCTGGAAAGCATAAGCTATGCTGATGTAGCCAGAAAGGCGATGGAGAAGAAGCAGCAGACTACCAAGACCAAGATGAGTGGTTCGGAGAAGGCGACGGCTGAAGTACCCAAGGCCACAAAGGCGATGCTGTCAGCTAGACGCCAAAGGTACCCATCAGGCCAAAACGAAGGCTGCTCCAGAAACCAAGAACGTTCTATGAGAAGTAGACGCCAGCCTGAGATTGATGCTGAAGGTTTTCAGTTGGTGAGAGGTCGGAGGTACAAACCGTCCACAAGGGTTCCAGTTTGGTCCACCTCAAAGAGATCTTCCAAGAGGCGGAATGGGAGAAAGCATGGGGAACATTCTCAGAGATGTACGCCGACTGAACCTACAACCTTTTATCCAGGAGGGGGTAAGGTGAAGCCTGAAGAGACGGTACAAGAGACAGTGCAAGAGACAGTGCAAGAGACAGTGCAAGAGACAGTGCAAGAGACAGTGCAAGAGACAGTGCAAGGGACAGTGCAAGAGACAGTTCAAGGGAAAGTTGAGGAGGTAGTCGAAGAAGCGGAATCTACCCCTCAAGACAATGCTGCTGGGGAAGATACGGACGCAGAGGCTGAAGAAGTGACTGTTTCATACGCCTACTTCATGGCCATTGAAGTTAGTTTCACAGATGGAATGATCACAAAAGGTATCGTAAGGGAAGCCATTGTCAGAGAGACAATTGTTGGAGAAAAGATTTCCACTGATCTTTTTTTCCGAGAGACTATTTCCACAAGAAAAGTCCCTTCAGAGAGCAGGATCTCAGAAGTTTTCGGTGCTGACCTTTCTGTTCCTGCCATCACGGCCGTTGAAATTTTGATATCAGAGGAAGTGAATTCAGAGGACGTGGCCCCTGGGGAGATAGTCTCTCAGGAAAAGGTCTCAGACAAAGCTATCTTAGAGAAAATGACCCCTAACATCATTTTCTCGGACATCATTTCCCCTGACTTGATGTCTTCTGACATCATGGCCTCTGACTCAATGGCTTCCGACTTCATGTCCTCTGATACTATGGCCTCTGATATCATGCCCTTAGAGCCTAAGGAGTCAGAGTTAGTCGCCATCGATATGAAGGTCCCCGCAACTGCAAAAGGACAAATGTGGCTTGTGACAAAAATCGCCATTGCTTTGATGATGATTTCTGCTGCGCGGGAGATTATCCAAGTATTGGTCCCTATATGGCGCTTCATTGACTCGATTTAAAAGTGTCATACTCCGGAAAAGCAAACAACTTCGAAAGATGAATTTGATGAATTTGGAAGGAATAAGGCCGTTCGAGCAAGTCGAATGGAACCGGTCTTCTGAACCTGATTATTCTGAAGAGTCGTGATGCTAGGCCGGACTAGATACAAATCAACCCTGCTCCATATTGGGCCTTGCTAATTCCTTGCTACTTATGATAAGATGGTTCTGATTAAAAAAAATAAAAAAAAAAAAAAAAGATAGGACCTAAAAAGGCCTCAAAAGAAATGTGATACAAATTCACACGAGCAAACACGCTCACTTTGCTAGAAACTAATCAGAGCTTGCAGTAAATAGCTTCTAATAAACGTCTTATCATAAAAGCCTTAGGTATGGGTTGGCGGGAATTGCCCTTTGACGAAGCATTTATAAAGATGACCCAAAAACAATTCATTTGGAAAATGGAAGAGTTTTTGGTTGTAGAAGAAAAGGACGCTTTCCATCTTCATTAT
>JAJMAK010000340.1:0-18215 GCA_030572615.1 Metschnikowia lachancei | reverse complement strand
ATAAACATAAATATTAAAGCTCTGGGAGGGTTTAAAGTTAAAAAATAAAGTGTGAGGCTATTACTTGAATGAGTGTTATTTTGCAAAAACAGAACACACCATGGACTTACGTGACTCAACTACCAATATTATCTAGTGTAGTTGTGCCTAGTTCAACAGCACATGCCAAAAATACTGTTCTCTGATTTGAATTTTCTTTCTTCTATACTAAAACCATATTTCCCCATCAATTTAGACTTTTAGGGTGGTAAAATCTTGATAATATAACATCTGTCGTTACATGCCACTTACATCGCTTCGTTGGACTGCCACATCTTACTACCGCATAGATGTGACAATGAGAAACATCAACCGGGTGGAAAGAACAAACAAGGGAATGTTACTTTATTTCATGAAACCTTCTTTTCGATAGTTTTTTTTTCAAATCCAAAGGTATCACATGAAAAAACCGACATCACGTCCCATTCAATGAAGATGATACCCCACAATTCGGAAAAGCATGTCACCCGCGAAAATAAGGTCAGGGCTCCCCCACTGTGTAACTTTTGGCTGCAGCCCAGAATCCATGGGACAAAAGAACCACGAGGAAAATCAATGGAAGCAGACCGAGGAGAAAAAAAAAATGGAGAGAAAATTAGCTAATATTTAAAATCGTGTTTAATGGTAGCTGTGATCCACGGCACTTTTGTTGGCTTGTTTTCGTGCCCTGAAATTTTTTCATCGCTATGGCTTAGTTGCTCCAATTCCACGCGCATCGCTCCAATAGGGTGGCACCTAAGCGTGAGCTGGAGATCTGGGAATAGCCAATAATTAGCTTGGTCATTGATTTCACGTTGCACACATCTTACGTCTGACCTAGTGAAGCACAAAAACATTTTACCAAAAGAAAGGACAGAGTAAATGTTTTGGATTTTAGTTGCAAAAAGCATATTTTTTAATGGATTACCCTGTCCAAGCACACGGAGGGTGTTGAAATCAGCCCACTCGGTCTGTTTTTTTTTTTTTTTTTTTTTTTTTTTTTCAGTTTCCGCCGCACCATCCTCGGCACAGGCGGTCCTCGGCACCAATGAGCCGGGCCGAGCCTTGTACCTTCTCCACATTGCGAAAAAGCATGCGAGCACGTAAAGCCATATAAAATCGACGGGCCCGCTTCTTCCAAACGTACCGAACCTAAAAAATTCTTGCACAATAGAATTCCTTGCAGTCTAATTTTTTTCAATTTTTTTTTCAATCCCCCTGAAAAAACCACTGAAACAACTTCTCTTTCTTCTTTCCTCTCTCACTCAAAAGAATTATTTCTTCCAAACAAAAGGAAACGATAACGAAGGAAACACAAAGAAAAAAAAAAAACATCATGACTCTTGCAACTAACACCGTTGACTCGGCACCACCACCAAACCCAATGGCGTCAGTGCAAAAAGAACGAAGCCAAAACAGATTTGACCCCGCCACCATGCATTACTTCCTAGAATCGTCCAAGGAAAACGCCGAGGTATTCAAAACTCTCATCCAACAATTGGAACGTGATCCCGTTTTAGGCGCCGACGCCAGTTACTATGACCTTACCAAGGCACAACAGCGAGAAATCACTGCACGCAGAATAGCGCGCGTTGCACAATATCTTGAAGTAGGTGACCCCGCGCTTTGGGATGCCACCCGCAATTCGCTTTTGAATCTTGTGGACTCGCAGGTTGGCACAAGAATCGGAGTCAATTTGGGCTTGTTTTTAGGCTGTATTCGGGGAAATGGTACCGAAGATCAGCGCCGGTACTGGTCCACCACCAAAGAAACCGTCCACTTAAAGAACCTCTATGGGTGTTTCGGTATGACCGAGTTGGCGCATGGATCCAACGTGGCAGGCTTAGAAACTACCGCGACCTTTGATGCCGAGCGTGACCAGTTCATTATCAACACGCCTCACATTGGTGCCACCAAATGGTGGATTGGCGGTGCAGCTCATTCGGCTACCCATTGTTCCGTGTACGCTCGATTAATAGTCAACGGCGAGGACTATGGTGTCAAGACGTTTGTGGTGCCATTGCGTGACTCCACACATAACTTGATGCCTGGGGTCACTGTGGGTGATATTGGTGCCAAGATGGGAAGAGACGGAATCGATAACGGCTGGATCCAGTTTTCACACGTTCGTATCCCCCGCTATTTCATGTTACAGAAGTTCTGTAAAGTGACACGTGAAGGTGACGTTACCTTACCTCCACTCGAGCAATTGTCATATTCTGCCTTGCTTGGCGGAAGAGTACAAATGGTCATGGACTCCTATAGGTGGACTGCCCGCTTTGTCACGATTGCACTTCGCTATGCGGTGGGAAGAAGACAGTTCAAGTCTGCCTCTCAAACCGACGGCGACGAGACCCAGTTGCTCAACTATCCATTACATCAGCGCAGGTTGTTGCCATTCTTGGCCCAGGCGTACGTGTTTAGTGTTGGTGCATGGAAAATCGACCGCACAATTACTCAAACCTTGGATACCTTGGACAAAAATGTCGCCGCAGAGGATATGGGGGCCATCATGAAGTCGATCGAAGACTTGAAGACCCTTTTCATCGACTCGGCATCAGCAAAATCTACTGCTACTTGGTTGACGGCAGACTGCATCGACCAGTGTAGACAGTCTTGTGGAGGACATGGATACTCATCGTATAATGGATTTGGCAAGGCCTATAATGACTGGGTCGTGCAATGTACGTGGGAAGGTGACAATTCTGTGCTTGCAATGTCTGTTGGTAAGCCAATCATCCGTGCCGTTAAGTCTGTCTTGGAACTGGGAAAGAAGCAGAAGGCGTCGCTTAAATTCTTGAATGACGCCAAGAAGTTCGACAACAAGGACTTGATTATCAAGTCTGTAGATGATGTTTTGGACATCGAAAAAGTATTGAGGGGAATTGAGGTGTTGATCACCAGAATTGCCATCCAAGGAGCAAAGGTAGTTGCCGAAAATGACGATAACTTTGACACTGTTGGTGCTGCGAGCTTGGCGATCTCGAAGTTGAAGGCGCACTTGTACTTCTTGATCGAGTACGTGAAGAGAATTTCCGAGAATGAATACAAGGAGATGAATCCATATTTGTTTAAGTTGGGTCAATTATATGCCACTGCTAATGTTGTTGAGAAATTCAGCGGTGAGTTCTTGGGTTACTCCATTCTTTCGCCGGAGGTTCTTAACGAAGTGACCAACAAGATCGTGCCGCAAATATGCAAAGAGATTAGACCAGATGTCATCGCCTATACCGATTCTTTCCAATTCAGTGACTTTGTGTTGAATTCTGCCATTGGAAAATACGATGGTAACATCTATGAAAACTATTTTGGTACGGTGAAAGCCTTGAATCCCCACAGTATCACCAAAGCGCCCTATAGTGCCGAGTTTGAGCTTGCTTTGAACCGGCCTTCTCTTGAGATTAGAGAGAGGTATGAGAAATCTGACGCTGCTGCTTCTATTTTGTCGAAGTAGAGAAGTGCAGCCACGAATTAATGATTGTGTTTGAATTTTTAGTTTATTAAAATTTTTTATGCAGTTTGGTTTACTTAAGTGGCGTCATGGAATGGATGTACCATTCTCTTTTGCCTTGTTTAAAGTCCACCAATTTGTTCTATGATACGAATCTTGGTGGTTTATAATTCTAAGACCTAAGCATAAAACCCTGATTTGGAGTGTAGTGGTTCGGCCTTAAGTTCTTATGCGCGTGTGAAATCATTATCAATCGATCATTACAAGACGAAAAGAGCATTTGACTTGAGCAACCACTTCCATAAACATTTGGCTGTCAACTAAAGTACTTGCGCATCAACTCATTCACATGAACTTATCAGTTCACAACACCCCACCATACGGCTCTGTTCAACCGTAAGAGATTTTCTGTCAATCAATGTTTCACTCCCTTAAAACTGAAAAGAAATATCCTCAAATCCTAAAATGTTGACTATTTCCCGAAAATGAGTGACCTAACATTGGGAGATATCTCTAAAAGGGACTGGTACTAATGTTTTTTTTTTTTTTTTTTTTTTTTTTTTTTTTTTTTTTTTTTTTTTTTTTTTTTTTTTTTTGCCGACCGAGACCTACCCTCCCCGGCCTTTCTAGGCTGGGCCCACCTTTTCGTGTGGCCCTGTGTTAAACCATATCCCGCAACACACAGAAAATAGTGGGCGTAGATAATTTCCCTGGGGCCACATTCCTGTTACCCCACATTTCGGGGCACTATATGACGGAAATTCCACCGTTGCTGGTAAGTGTGCCCCAGAATGATGTCCACTAGAAGGTAAGTAGTGTGCACAATTTCATGATAAAGTTTCTCAACAATGTTAAATTTGTAGTTTTTTTTCTTTGTTCTTTTTTCTTCTTTTTATTTTCATAAAAAAGAACATACAATCAAGAATAATGCTCATCACTAGCACGTCTCTAGTGAACAGATCTATAGTGAGGGGTGGTCCTTCACCCATGGTGCTGATGGCAGAGGAACGTGCCAAGGCAATATTTGATCCAAAAGATATGTTTGAAGTAGTGGAGGGATCCCCACAAAAGGCGAGTAAAATCTCAAGTCTTTACCAATCACTTGAACGGGATCCCATCTTGGCACCCACATACAGCGACTATGAGTTGTCTCGTGGCGAAAACCGGGAACAAACCGCTGCTAGGATTGCTCGCTTGACGCAGTATATAGAACTGGAGCCTTATGACGACTTTTGGCGGAGATTGAATCTTGTAACGGCATACGATCCATCGGTGGGGATTCGGATTTCTGTTAACTTGGGGCTCTTTATTAATTGTATTAGGGGGAATGGTACTGCGGCCCAATTCAAGTACTGGTGTTTGGATAAAGAGGCCCAATATATGAAGCAGATTTGGGGATGTTTTGGCATGACAGAATTGGCACATGGCTCAAATGTTGCAGGCATAGAAACCACCGCCCTTTTCGACGAAGAATCCGACGAGTTTATCATTAACACGCCCCATATCGGTGCCACAAAATGGTGGATTGGAGGAGCCGCTCACTCAGCAACTCATTCGAGTGTATATGCTCGTCTCATCATCAAGGGAACGGATTATGGTGTCAAGACCTTTGTGGTGCCTTTGCGGGATTCCAATCATCAGTTAATGCCAGGCATATCTATTGGGGATATCGGCTCAAAAATGGGCCGTGAGGGTGTTGATAACGGGTGGATCCAGTTTTCAGAAGTGAGAATTCCAAGATTCTTTATGTTGCAGAAATTCTGTAAAGTATCCAGAGACGGGTCTGTGGTCTTACCGCCCCTAGAACAATTGAGTTACATTTCTCTTTTGCAGGGCCGTGTGGGTATGGCGTCTGATTCTTACAGGATATGTGCCCGGTTTATCACAGTTGCTTCTCGGTATGCCGTGGGGAGACGCCAGTTCAAAGGTGATAAGAGTAGCGGCCCTCTTGAGACAAAATTAATTGACTATCCCTTGCACCAAAGAAGATTGATGCCATACTTGGCATTGGCATACGCAGCTGGGTTAGGAACGGATCGCCTTGAGCGTCAACATGAAGCGGTAGTCAGTGCCTTGGAATCAGCAGTTCGAAAGAACGACAAGAAGCAAATTCAGCAGTCATTGGCCAACACAAAATCTCTCTTCATAGACTCTGCTGTAATGAAATCCACCTTAACTTGGTTGGCAGAACAGTGTATTACCGAGACCAGACAAGCATGCGGTGGTCTGGGATACTCAGCGTACTCTGGATTTGGTAAAGCTTATGCTGATTGGGTTGTGCAGTGCACATGGGAAGGTGACAATAATGTACTTGGAATGTCCGCAGGACGGACAATTTTGAAATACACAAAGGAAATCCTCACGAAGGATGTTAAAGTCATGGGGTCGTTGAAATTTTTGTCGGATGCAAAAAGATGGATGGGTTCTACTTATGTGCTTAAGAACGTGGAAGATTTGTCCCCGGCAAAAGTTCTCCATGCATTAGAAGTTTTGATTGTGAAAATCTCCGTTGCAACCTTGGATAAAGCAGAAACATCCAAAAGCTGGGATGTTGTTTCATACGAGCGTGTTTTGTTATCAAAGTTACAGTGCCATCATTACTTGTTGGAAACATTCATCCGCAGAGTGGAACTGGTGAAACAACCACCACTTATTTTTGTGTTGGCTAAAGTTATCAGACTATACTACTTGACTCATTTGTTGGAGAGTTTTGGTAGGGAGTTCATCAGCTTCCAAGTGTTGAGTGCAGATTTGAGCAACTATATAAGCACAAAACTCATTGACGAAAGCTGTTTGAATGTGCGACACCACGTTATTCCTTTGACTGATTCTTTCCAAATCCCAGATACTTTGTTGAATTCGGCGATTGGGGCATACGACGGCAACTGGTACGAAAATTATTTTCGTGTGGTTAAAATATGCAATAATCCAAGAAATACTAAAGCTCCGTATTCAAAAGATTTAGAAGCTATGTTAAACCGTGCTCTGGTCACTGAAAGACAGCGTTCAGAAAAGAGTGCAGACGCGGAAACCAAATTGTCCAAATGAGAGAGATTCAACACCCCATCATTAAAGAAAGTTACACGATGACAGTTGCATAGTGGTGAAGAGTGATTCTCTAGAGCTGTATAACTATAGTCCCGATGTATTTGCCTTGTAATTCTGAGCTATTTTATGCAGAATAGCTTTTCTTCTTTGAAAGTTGATTATAATTAAGAACGTAGAGAATCAACCTTAACGAAACCTGCTCATCAGAATAAAAGGTTTTAAAGTTGGTTTCGAAGTAAGCCTTTTGAAGATGGTTTCAATAAAAGATTTCTGGCCCGTCAAAATAGAAAGGTTCTTGCTTTTTCTTGACATGCAACGGTATAAGATGGGCGGGGCGGGGGATATATGCACCGCGGGCTATTTCAATAGAAGTGTCATAGATTTGGCTGCAAAAAAACATAAGTCGTGATCACTTGAGTCAAAAAAGACAGTGAAATAAATTTAAATGAATGAGTGATCATAATATACACCACATACATTGACACATATATGTCAGCAGTGTGGTAATGGTATAGTAGGGAGGGGAAATCACTTGAGTAGGTTGGGGATTTGGGTTATGTGGCTTTCTTTTTTAGCGAGCTTTCCCCAATATGTTTTCTTTTTCCTTCTTTTTTCCTTCTTCTTCTTTCTCACAATGTCCCTCCATTCTGGTTTTGTGCCATTTTGCAAAATTTTGTCTATAAAAGGGGAGATTTCCCACATTTTTCTGAAATCTACTTACTTCTCTTTTCTTATACCATCTGGCTAAAATGAGTGAGGACACCGTAACTTGGCAATATGCTGCTGCAGTCTGTTGTATGTAAAGAATACTTATGATAAATCAATCATTCCGAGTTAGCTTATTAACTTCTTTTAGCTGTGATTCTTCCACCTGTTGCTGTCTATATCGCAGAAGGAAAACTCGACTTGAATGTTTTCATCAACATCTTCTTGACTCTTCTTTTGTGGTTCCCAGGTGTGATCCATGCTCTTTTTATTGTGCTGAGGGCTGGAGATGAATCCATGGAACCTTTACCAGAGGATGCTCCACCTTCATAGTCACAGAATCCCATAGCAACAAATTTAGGAATATGAGGAGGCTCGACCCTGACTAGAAAAAAGCAAGGCATCTGCTGGTAGACCAGAGTGCTCTAGTTTGGAGAGTCTATTTCTAATTAGATCCAACATCATGCCGCCATTGTTGGATAGGTTGCAAAACGTGCATGTCCATTACTCTTGCTAATTCTCTTTTGCTTTTTGTTTTGTTTTCTATATAGTTTTTTAATAAATATCGTTGGGGGTACAAAAACATTTCTTTTGTAAGCTTATTGTCATTTCTTTTAGTCCAAGTTTTGTTTTTTTGTTTTTGTGTTTTTCTGGGCAAAATTTTTGAGTCGAGCACTTTCCATTTGTGGTCAATAGTGGAAAGGCGCCACAGAGATGTCTAATTTATGAGACAATTAACAGCTCGAAGAGTACTTGTCCACGTGTATTTCTTTTAAGAGCCCCTTTCCATTAGATTACTGATGCTTTTTAAAGAATTGATTGTGATTTTCAGGATATCACGAGAAATATTAAAAACAAAAAGGGGTCATTACAAGGGGTGGACCGGAAAGAAGCCAATCGGTTTATTCTCACAATGTTTATTGAAGATAGAAAACATGCAATTTTTGAGCCAACTAATTACAATCTACAGTCTCTGTGCTTATCATGTATAAGAAGAGGTGGTCTGTATTACGTAAAAAAGAAACTGCTACCTGAACCCTCTACTGCTAATATTTAAAGGAACACTGAAAAGAAGAAAATACCTTTATTGAGTAAACCCTCACAAAACAGGTAAAAGGCTCTTGAAATCAATTGCAAACTTTCTTAGAAACATTTCAAAAGACCCATTTCTCAAACAGTTCTTGTAAGACTGTGCCAATGTGGTATGTAGTGACCACTACTTAGAGAGACGTTATTTGATCCATGGCTGAAGTAATATCGTAGCAGTATAGATATAATATTTCTTACCCAAGAGATTTTACGACCAGAAAAATATGGGAGATGTTAAAGGTATGAAAATAATAGGTTAGCAGGATTTACTGTGAACGGACCTACGAAAAATAACATTAGGAGCTAGTAGAATGAAGTCAACCCAGTAAACAATAACCAAACTAGGAAATAAAGGAAAAAATATATATATTCGAAATATAAACAGCAACGAGAGAAGTATAAAATATTAGCGATTCCAGTGACACACTCACTAGGGATCTTTTTTTTTTGTTCGAACGCTTTTACTTAAGCGTCAATGTCGGCAGCAGTGTAGTTACCAGTGGCATAGTCCCACAAGAAAGTGACTTCAGTAGGAACGCCAGGGGTGACAGCACACTGGGAAACGTAGTCAACACCGTCCAATCTCAGAGCAATGTAGTCCTCGTAATCGGAGAACTTACAAGAGAAACCTGGACCATCTTGACAGCTCTTGATTGGCACAACGGCGTCGTTGATCAAGTATCTGACGTAAGAAGTACCACCACAGTTGTACTTCTCGGTGATGATTCTGGCACCTTGTGGCGTAGCTTGCACGTGGGAGTATGGGCTTGGGAAAGGAACGTGGTCGGTTGGTAAGTCGGCTTCTGGCTCGAGAAGACCAAGGGCAGAGTGGAAGACTTCAAGGTCGGTGTCGTGGGTGAAGGCCAAGAGAATGTTGTAGTCTGGGTTCTCCTCCTTCAACAATTGCAAGGTGGCGTTCAAGTATGGAGCAGCAGCAATGGCAGTCATGTTGTTACCGAAAGAGTTGGAGTAGTAGGTGCTGACATCGACAGAGTAAGAGTAACGGATGTACTCCTCGTTGGTGAAAAGGTCACACACTGGAGAAGAGCCACGGACGTTGAGCTCGTAAGCACACCAGTTGAACAAGCTCTTGACATCAGAGGTGGTCAAGTTGAAGCCCTTGTTGCCCTTGACAATTCTGTCTCTGGCAGTCTGCAAGAAAGAAGTGTTGTATTGGGCGATGATGTCATCGTTGGCATCACTGTTGTAGGCGTTACATGCGTAACGGGGAGTCAAAGAGTTGGCACCCATGCTTGGGTCCTCGTCAATGATGTAGTAGTCCACGTTGTCCTCACTGTAAGCATCACCCAAGAAACCACGAGCAAAGTATCTGCTGGTCTCGTGACATCTACCGGAGTTAGAGGTGAAAACCTTAAGCGTCTCGTTGGATGGGCTGAAGAGGTTGTTGTATTTAGATCTGAAAGAAGCACCATGTCTCAAAGCATCAGTGGTTCCGGAGAAAGTGCCCTCGGAGTTGACGGGCGAGGTCTCCTTCTCGTAGTACTTCTTGTCTGAGACGAAGTAGGTGTAGTCGTTGAAGAAGGCCAACTCGCCAACAAAAGTCTGGTTGTAGTTCTTGACCTTACTCATGATGGCCTCGAGCTTCTTACCAACTCCCTTGGATGGGTATCTTTCACCATGTCTCGACAATAAGTGGACTTGCTCCACGGTACATTGTTGAGGAATGTCGGTAGAGATACCGTAACCTGGATGTTGGACATATGGGCCGGCACCACCCAAGAATCTCACAACATTGTAAGACTCCACCGAAGCCTGTTCGGGGACGGCCAAGTCTCTGTAGAAGGAGGAACCCACAAGGAGAAGACCGTTGTTGATGAGCTTAGAGATTGCAACCATTGTTTCTAGCTTGCGTCAAGTTCAATTGAGAGGGCTGGCGAAGAAGCTTGTGCTGATGATGATTTCGAGATTTCTTGAATAATCAAGAAACCCGGCCCTTCTTATATAATTTGAATTTCTTGAAAAATTATCATGCGTGTACATCAAGCAATTAAGTTGCAAAATTGCATCTCGGCCTATGGTAGGCCCCAGGAACGGTGCATCTTACATCAAGCACACGTGCTAACCCTCGGAACAGAGATGAGTCCGATGTAATTAAGGACTTTGGCGGCCATTGTGCAGGAAGATCGGACTCATACGTTGCGAATCGGCAGGTTAACCCGGAAATTTTATGTATTTCCCCAACAAGAGTAGGGCCAATAATTGGCGTTGCAGAGTCTGGTGATCTTGCCAAGAAATCGGAATCGTGGAAACAGTTTTAGTTCTTTTGGTTCTTTTCTGGTCAAGGTTGTGGCTAGTGCTTTTTCGTTAAATTAAATAAATGAATAGGACAAAAAAAAAAAAGATTATACCGGTATTTGAATCTCCGCAAGAGCATGAAAAAATTTCAAAATTAAAATTAAAGAATTATTGAGCATGTTGGCCACGTGAGCCAATGTTATGCATGAGAGCCGAAATTAGTAAATAGGTAACAGAGGCAAATATGCACTTTTTTTTTTTCACATAATTCCAAATCGGGTGATTAATTACAATGGAACACTAACAAACGAGCAGACAAAAGGGGCAAAGAAATAAAAAAACAGAAATTTTCAACCAAACTTCATTGCCCATGGCCAATTCTGAGATCACTTTATGCAAATATACCACAAGAATAGATTGTTTTATCCTGCGACAAGAATTTTCCCATAGACAATTTCCACCAAGTCTTTTGTGGCATATTAAGGGTCCTTTACCAAGAGAAAGGGAAAAAAGAACTTCTGGCACAAAAAATTCCCAGAAAGTCTGTCTTCCCGTAACCTCTGAATCCTCCAAGCAATGGTCGCTGTGATGATACATTCTCCCTAGCGTGCAGGCCCAATGTAACCAGATCCAACCGTTTTTTTTTCTTTTCGTGCTCTCGTAAATGATATTTTCCTATGAATTTTCCGTGAGAATCCCGGAAAGAAATAAAGAAAACAGAAATAAAGAAAACAGAAATAAAGAAATAAAGAAAACAAAAATACAAAAATACAAAATAATGCGAGACAAAATCCCCCTCCCAATCAATTGCCTCATTGTTTGCTCAGCATCATTCACTCACCCAACAAGTCTCGACACGTGATATAGATCCTGCAGCCAGATAGTGGGCTCACAAAACAAAACACTCTACCGTCAATCTCTTGATACCTACCTCAACCCCTGACTAAAAATGGATACCGAAAAGATCGTTGGTGTCATTTTGGGTATGTATAAACACAGAAACTGATGGCAATTCTTTTATGACTGTCACTAACATTTCTAGCCTTCCTCTTGCCTCCTTTGGCTGTCTTCTTAAAATGTGGCCTCACTGCGCAATTCTGGATTAACCTTGTGTGTTGTCTCTTTTTCTGGTTCCCCGCTATCATTCATGCTTTATATGTTGTCCTCAAGGATTAAGCTCTGGAAATATTGGTAGATCTTTGACGGTTATTCCTGGTTTCCGTTTGAATTAGAATATTTTACAGCTTGTGTTGCCAGCATGGCCGACTTGATTGCCATTGTCTTTGCTGTAACCCTTGCTATTGCGTTTGCTTTTAAATGAAGCTGTTGTTGATTGCTTGAAAGAAATAAAGGGGAGAATCCTGAAATCAGTAGTTGCTTGTGTCTATATATTATAATAAATCCATCTTGCTGGAAATAGTGTTTGACTCTAAGCCCTTGGGACATGTGACCTC
This sequence comes from Metschnikowia lachancei, assembly GCA_030572615.1. Classification (NCBI taxonomy): domain Eukaryota; kingdom Fungi; phylum Ascomycota; class Pichiomycetes; order Serinales; family Metschnikowiaceae; genus Metschnikowia; species Metschnikowia lachancei. The sequence goes on along the minus strand of JAJMAK010000340.1, from coordinate 6,194 downwards.
GCCACCTATTCTTCCGGGAAGTCAGTTGGTGGGTCGGTTGATTTGTGCGTTCGGCTTCCACCACCCAAGGGGCGTGCGCCTAAACCGGAGCGATTACCATTTTTTCCGGCGCCAAGAATATTTTTTGAGATTTTTTTGCCTTTGTCCGGTATATGGAAATTCCATTATTCAGCTGCAGATTTCAATCCTTTCTATTGTCGGAACAATACATACCATCTGTCAAAAGTGTTGCACCAAACACTGACATCAAGCACATTCGGGTAATTTTATTGCAGAATCTTCGATAAAATCGCATTTCCCCACTTCAAGGAAATAAACCTGGAAGTTTATATCCAGTGCATCCTATTTTTATTTGCCCCCCTTGCCACTGGCTGCTTCTTTTGGTGCCTGCATGTTGCTCTGTACCTTCATCCAACGATGGTGGTCTGCATGCACTGTTGCTGTTGATAGCGATTTCTTATCAGCATGGTTGTCGAGATTGGGTGATTAAGCTCTCGATCCAAAACCACTAGAGTATCTTCTCCTGCGAGACCTGGTCCACACTTGTTGTTTTTTATAGCTTTAGAGCGCAAACAATCAGAAATTTTCTCCTACATCACAAACGACACTTGTCAACTGCGGCGCCACAACCCCCCAAATCTGTAAATGACGCAGCCTCCTGAAAAGGCCTTCAGCGAAGCGTTGCCTCCGTTTTCCTTCTCCAAGAGACCCATCAAAAACACCCTACCGACATCGGCGATTCCACCTAATATCAATAAAACCTTCTCGAATATATCCAAGCCGTTAGACCAACCTAGTTTTAACAACATCAACTATGACGACAAAATCAGGGCCCCCCGAATGTCTCTGGCCAACCAATATACCTACAAACCCGAACTGCCCCGGCCCTTCACCGATAAAAAAAACTCCACCGACTTCACTGAACCTCATGCAACACACCTGTTTAACCTGGGCAATGACGTAGAGATGTATGATCCATCAAAAGAAGACCACCTAGGCAACCTGTTGCGTGCTGGGCCCGAAGGTCTCGTTGAAGACAATAACGAACCAGCTACTGATTATCAGCCGGCCATGGTCGACCTCAACCAGCCCACCCGCCGAAACCTGGAACCTATTAAGAAACAGTGGGGCATTTCTGTGGGTAATATTTTATCCCTAGATGGCGTGGAATACCCTGGGCTCTCGTCCCAAATTTTAGCCGCTGACTCCAACTTGGAGCAGGTTGCACCAGACGAAAACTCTGCACTAATACAACAGAAGCTCTTGCGCGCAGTGAACAATTTGAATGCAAATATCACCCTGGAAGAACGTTCTGCGGCAAACGACTCCGTCCACAGCTTTACTACCGACCATGGCGGACGCAACCGTGACTATGTATCGGACGAGGGCCCCGCAATCCAGCAGGTATACACGCAAAAAAAACCCATGTGCCGACCTGCGGTACTCCGGGCCCCGCTGGAAATCGATCGTATTAACGAAGAGGATTTTCTCCACGACCTGAGCCCTGATGAGGACTCGCCTGCGGCTAGATTGAGTGAATATCCATTTGAGATTCCTGAAGACCCGGCAACTTCACAACCTGCTCCAAGAGTGGAGCCCACACATGAACACTGGCGACCCAACAACTCGTCGGACCACTGCATGAACTGTTTCGAGGGGTTCCGGGGCTTCTTCAACCCGCAGAAACGAGGCAGACACCACTGTCGGTTTTGCGGCCTACTCTACTGCCAAAATTGCCTCTACAAAAGCCGGGACACACTTCTGTTTGAGATTACTCCGCCTGCGGCTACCGATGCGAAGACTCCCACTCGCGCAAATAGTGGCTCGTCTAACTCGAGCTCGGTAATTTCCAATATATCCGCAACCTCTTCCGCTTACGTTGAAGAGACAGCTGACGGAGTGATGCTAGATTCAAAAGCTCGCATCGTGATTCCACTCTTCAAAAATTTGTCCGAGCAAGGGATGGGACTTTCTTCGCTTCAAGAGAAATTCAAGCTTTGCAAAGTGTGTAAGACGTGCGGACACAACTCGCTGCGGCTTCTATACTTATTGAATCAGCGAAGCCGAAGCAAGAACGACATTGACACGCCTTACGTTTTTATCGAGAATCCTTACATGGGCAACACTTCTACGTTCCATCCTCAGCCACTCTACGACATGAAATCCGCGGGGACGAAGTCAAATCTCAGAAAGAAGTCCGGCTCCGAGAGACGGCTGTCTTATAATAACGTCCCCTCCGATTGGACTTGGAGTTCCTTTTAAGGCGATCAATGGTGTCGCTGCGAAAGCTGAAGGTGAGGCCGCCCCGATGCGCGATGCATGTAACCTTCTAGATTGGGATTCGCGCTTCGCCCCTGCCAATACCTTCCCCCCTCCCGCGACATGCATCAAGGCTCCTCCTTTCGTGATTTCTTTGGTGTAGCACATACACACTAATGGAATTGATATAAAGATTACCTAAACGCTTCCTTTTCTTTCCGATCCATCCTCTTCTATAAAAGACGTCAAAATAATACTAAAGAAAAGACACAAGTGGGATAAAAGGGGTTATTTTTGCGAATGAGGCGACCTTGTGCGGTAGCTGTTCACGGCTACTGCCGATGCTGTTGCCGATGCTGGACCACATAATAGATAGAGCGACATTTCTCACGGCGGAGAGTCGTTCGCCTTCTTGTTTCTTTTTTTTTTTTTCTTTTCTTCTCGCAATAGGGGTCTACCTCCTGTGATAATTGGATTGTCTTTGTAAGTTTTAATATATTAATGAGCCCTTTCCTGTTATATTTCCACCAATCTTACCCGTGCCTTTGTTTAAAGCTCAAATCACACCTGAAATTAGTCCCTTCAGCGCGCATCGCACCGTTGTGGCACCCCACTTCCTGTTGAGGTCATCCACTCATTCATCCATCCAGGGCCTAGGCCATCACGCGTTGGCGTTGGCGTGCGCAACCCAAATTTCACTGAAGCAGTTCCCGGCAATTCTGTCTGATCTGGCAAGCTAAAGTCAAACTTTTGTCCATACCCAAAACAACTACGCCAAACCGTGTCCATATCGTATATTTCTTTTCCACTAATCGCACATGTACCAACAAACAAACCATCTGTACGATTCATTGGGCGTAAGGCTGTCGAATAACCCATTTCGTCAGAGCAGCGTTGCCAGCCCCCCACAACCGGCCGATAGTCTTACTCGAGCCTCATCCACCAATATACTGAATACAACTGCCTTCGATAACTGGGTCCACCGTAACAAAAACCTTGTATCTGAGCTGTCCGATGAGGAGCAAGAGATCTTCCAGAGGCCGTCGTTCCCTTCTTCTAGAACTGCTAGTGATACAAACGTTAATTACAACAGGTACGTATATCCCATGATTTTCTGTCTGTGTTTCTTCTAGCAACTGTGAATATTTTTTCAGCCGTTATATCTGTTTTTGTGTTTGCCTTCAAGGTTCTGTGTCCAGGCACTATTCATCCCATGCTCATTATATGTTCATCCCATGTTCATCCCATCATCCCATGTTCATCCCATAAAACTGCCTTGCTTCGCTTGGCATCAGCGTTTCCGATGTTTTCATTACACACTTTCTTTTTATTGTTCTTCACTTTTTGTTATTTTTTTTCCTTTTTTTTTTTTCTTTGATTATTATTTGGTTATTATACTTCCCGCCCGCCAGCCATAAAATCACGTCATTGCCGATACGCGGATTGGCATGATACGCCCCCAAACAAATAAGTGGCAGGTACATCACACATCGCACGGTGCAGCATCCTCACATCCTTCTTGGACACTCACCCCCGCTTGGTTAAGCTACCACCCATGATTTCAGAATTCAACAAGACTCCTTGAGGGCTGTATTCCAAATTTAAACAACCAAATCGAAAGTCGAAGAAGAAAAATCAAAGCAAAAAAAAAAAAAACAATAACGAAAAATGGAGCCAAGGAAAGTGAAGAGTGCGCTTACCGTGAAAACCTTCAGTGCATTTGAGATCGCCCGAGCATTTTGAGCGCTGTTTGGGAAATTTTAGCTGTGGGATACGCGCCTAGTGCCTTAACGGCATGTATGAAAGAAAAAAGGGGGAAGGAACTAAAAGAGAAACCAAAAGCTTGATCCAATTTTAGGATTGAGTGTATTTTATTCAATTGCTGTCATTGCAGTATCTGGTTTTCTAGTATGGGTGACTGAAGACAGAATTGGGTCATGATTGTTTTATGGTTTGTTGCAAGGCTTATCTTGGTCGTGATCAAAGAAGTCTCGTAACCGCGCGGAGAGCAATAATAAGTGCAGGAGAGGGGCTGGCCGCGGCACATCCTATAGCTAAATGCGATATGCGGTGTTTTGAGACGCCGTTCGTGTGCTCTCTTGCTGGCGCGTTGCCCCCATAACAATCATTGATTTTTCTGCTCACCCATACTTTTTGACCGCTTCTACTACAATTGCTAAAGAAAACACGACATCGTCTCGTGTCTACCTATACTAATATTCCTTTAGAAAAATGTCCTCGAATAACCCATTTGCCTCTGCGATGAATGGTGAATATAAACATCACCGGGACCCTCCCCCTCCTCCACCAGCACACGTAGCAAGAATCAAGTCTCCTTCCCAAGCATTGGCTTCGCCATCGAAAAAAGCCCCTCCGCCACCCTCCTATGAGGAGGTTGCTGGCCCATCGGGAAAGACCAAAGCATACCCCAAGGAAAAAGAACAACAAAAACTGTCTTCACGTTCCTCTAGACCACACAGGTCCCATAGTGACTCGGATAAACACAAAGAAAGAAAGTCTCGCCACAAGTCTTCCAAGGACAAAAAGAAAGCCATTGCTCCTCATCAGCCCAAAAACTTGGATGTAATTGACAAGTTGGATGTCAGTGCATTTTTTGGTGGCCGTTTCCATCACGATGGTCCATTCGATGCATGTGCACCTCATAGAAACAAAAATGTGAAGGTTGCTCCTGTCATGGCATTCCCAGCTGATGGGCCAAACAACTCCATGAAAGCCAGCGCTGTTCCTAATGACAACATCGACTATGGCTACGGAAACTTTGAAGATCATAACATGATTGTTGGTAGAACGGCTAGAGAAACGCCCAGCTCTGTATCATCAACCCCAGTGAAGCCCCAATTTGATTTACCACGTTTGAATCCATCTGTCGTTGCGTTTGATGCGCACGAGAAAGCAGCTCCAATCCATGGCTATTCAACTGCTGGGTTGGGCTCAACAACATTTTTGAACGGAGCTCCAGCACCAAAATCAGATGACTACTTAGCACCTCCAAGCTTAAATAGAAGCCTTGGGAGAAAGAAGTCCTTGGTGCAAAGGCTAAGAAAAAACAGTGGTAGTGAATCGACGTCCCGAAGTTCCAATGATAATTCCGGTGAATATCATCGTCCTTCATTTGGCGAAGATGAGGGTAGCTCGTCGTTGTTGCTGAGAGTCAAAAGTTTAAAAGTGGGAAGGAAATAGAGGTTGTCTGGCTTCTTCTATTTTTGATTGTTGTCATATCTATTGGTGTATGTAATTTGGTACCAGAATCACTCAAGGTATGAGCCAGCGATCAACAAACAAGGGATACTTATTCAAAATCCCCCTCCGGGGGATTTCAAAGTGATGATAAATTTCATGGATTCGGCCTCTGGGACTTTCATAGCGTTGTACATCAAGAGCGACCTAGGGGACAATAGGATGTGCTTAGCAGATAGCGTATAGCAAGATAATTCTCAAGGAAGAGGACGTCCATGCAAGTTCTTTTGAAGAGACAAATCTGGGTATCATCAAATGGCTCGCTCTACTCATGGAATAGTTTTTGGTTATTCAGCTCTGATTTCCCTGATCAGGCTTTGGTGAGCTGATTAAAGATAGCCGTCTGTTATTTTGGCGACTGTTTGATGTGGCCGAATGTTTGATATTATGGCCCAAATCCTTAAAAAAGCCTGATTATTTTCGTGTGTCTTCGATATGACTAAATGCTTTCGCAAATCAATGGACTGCTAAAACGAAGTTAATGTTTGCGATTTTTTGTTGTCTTGAAGCTACCGACCTTTGAATGTTTACTAATTTTGCTTGTTCTCCAAGCGGGGCTGCTTGTTTTGGGGAGAACATGTTGTATAATGGATGTATTATGAGGTTTAGATTCTGACGATGGGCCTTGCTTACCCGTCACCACCCGTTAATTAGGGCAATAAATGTATCACAGAAAA
>JAJMAK010000339.1:0-18226 GCA_030572615.1 Metschnikowia lachancei | reverse complement strand
ATAGTGGTTCCGACTTGTGAATTGTCGTACGTCCACTGTGGATTTCGCTATGTAGTTAGTAGTAAAGAAAAGAGAAAAAGAAGAAAAAGAATTTCTTTCTACGATCAATAAAATTTTCACTCCATGACGTCAAGAGTCGTGTCCTGCTCATCCCGCGAAGGTCTAGAACCTGTTGACCAGGAACGTGAAATCCAACACTTATGGCTTGTCGTTCCAATCACGTGACTCACATACAACATGTGGACGGTATTGCAATTGCAGGAGTAGAGGGTGGCATAGAGGGTGTTCATGAGATGTACAGTATGGCTCGACCAAAATTTAGCAAAAGACGAGCAATATTGATAGGTAATACATAAGCAAAGAGAAAGGAGGAAGAGGCAAAAGCTCATCCACATATTCCAAGGTGAATTCCAAAACATAAGAAGCGAGATCCGCCTCAGGAACAGGGTATATCCTTTAGATGTAGTGTGAAAAGGGAGCAAGGGGTTTATTTCCTGGGTCGGCTGAGTTCAACTCCCATATTCTTTCAGAACATGGGTGGTAAAAGGTGGTAAAACAATAAAGCTCCACAGATGAAAAAAAACAACTTTTCCCGTGCAAAGCTTTCACATGATTGATCAATAGGGATGCGAAGTTTCTTGAAATCAAAAATACCTATTTCTAAACTTTCTTCCAATGTGCTGTAAGCTGGAAGTTTTCACTCACAAACCATCACACGCAAACACCCAAGTTCGGATAAACAGCTCTTATTGGACATACCTGAGTCTTAAAATAGCGTATAGCGAACGAAACAAACATTAATAGGGGAAGACTCTGGGTAGACTGTCTTTGCCTAAACTTTCAAAAACTCAAAGCCCAAAACTCAAAACCCAAAACTCAAAAACTCAAAAACTTTCAAAGGTTCATGATTCATTTTCCTCATGATGATAGTTTCTGACAACATTTCATTGTAAAGACTCACCAAATTCAGTTATTGGTTGCCAAGTGTTTAACCCAATACGCCTTTCGGGCGTAGGAATTCTCACACAAGTAGCACTTGTACGGCTTTTCTCCAGTGTGGGATCTCACATGTGAAGTTAAATGAGATTTTTGGCAAAATTTCTTCTCACAGAAGAGACACTCATACGGCTTTTCTCCAGTGTGGGTTCTCGTGTGTATATTCAAAAGGGACCTCTGACTAAATTCCCTCCCACAGAAGTCACACTCATAAGGTTTCTCTCCGGTATGGGTTCTTACGTGTGTGATCAAGTGAGCTTTTTGAGTGAAGTTTTTCTTACAGACCTGACATTCATGGGGCTTTTCCCCAGTGTGGGTTTTTGTATGTTCAGTCAAGGTGTTTTTCTGGGCGAATTTGTTTTCACAGAGAGTACATTCATAGGGCTTGGAAACCGCATGGGTTTTTTGGTGACTGATCAGTTTTGATGCAGTGTTCCACGTTTTGGAGCAGAAAAAGCAAACGTGGCCAGAGTTTTGTTTGCGGAAGTTTTGGTTCATTTCTTCGGAATGCGTTCCTTCCTCAATAAACTCACCCGGGGATGGCCAAATACAATGGTGCCTTTTTGCAGCTGTGTAGTGAGATAAGATTGGTGATATAGCCCAGAAACTATCCAGAAGTTGGGTGATTATGCTGTGGTTATCTAAATTCAAGGCATCAAAATCACCGTCCTGGGTTCCATCTTCATAGAGGTCAGAGTAGGTTTCCGTGGTACCTTCAGAATGAGACGGCGGTATGACTGTCAGTTTGATGTAGCTACCTGAGGTAATCACATGACGTGGTTCAATAAGTGGGTCTTTACCTCTGGTGGCGGCGACCTTTGCATGCATGCTTTTGGGTATATTGATAGATTGTTCTGTTTCGATTTCACGATCTACACCATCATCGGAATTGTCTTGGTATCCGGAATATAGCCCTTTTGGCTGTGTTTTTGGGTTCGTCGACACTCTTTTGATTAATGTTGTAGGAGCCTGGATTGTAGGAGCCTGGATTGTAGGAGCCTGGATTCTAGTTTGGATCTGCTGGTTTACTTCAATTCCAGGGCGCTCAATCAGCGAGAGGAGAGGAGGAAGATAGTTATCAAAATCAAAGTCGAAGATAAAGAATTCGTTGGTAGAAGTGGTTTCAAAATCAAAGCTTTTATTCTGGTAGTTTTGCTGGCCAAGGTATTCTCCATCGATTCTTCCTCGCATGTGATAAGTGGATGCGCCGTGTGTGTTCAATAGGCTATCTTCCATCACTCGGTTTGCCACAACAAAGTCTGTCTCGTGTACTGAGCAGAATATGGTTTGACTTCTTTCAACATCTTCAATGCTTGTTTCTGTGTCTATGCCTGTGTCAAGGTCGGAGTCCATGTGATTTGCAGCCATTAGGACCGAACCCACAAAAGCTGAACTTTTCTTTTTGTTTGGGTAAAGTACCCTGCAAATGTCATCTAGATCAACAGCTGCCCGTTTACGTGACTCTGGAATCATTGAGGTTTTGGGCTAGAAACCAATTGAAGTTTTGTTTTAGTTTTCTACCTTATTCAGAATAGAAGATATTTTCGCTATTGGTATCACAAATGGGGATCCTCAATATACTCACCAGCGAGTGTTTTGTTTTGTTTTGTTTTGTTTTGTTTTATTTCTGTTTTATCCCTTTCTTTCCCTACCTTTCTGTTCCTTTATTACATCATTTATTTGTGGATGCAAAAAAAGCAAAATGAATGAAATAACTGTGCCAAAAAGGTAACTGAGCTGCGGTGAAGCACAATTACACAGTACACGGGGTGTAAAGAAGACGGCGCGAATATAATGTTTTTGTCCTTGGAGAAGAAAACTTGGTATTTTTTGAAAGAAGCAATTGCATTGCAGGTTTCTCTATAAAAGTGACACAAAAACATCTTAAAATCATGCATAGCTTCAGTTTTTCCTTTGGTAGCTTCAAATTATTGAATAAAGAAAACATTTAGATGCTCATCTTGCCACCGTTGACAACTGCTTAGGTTTTTGTATGCTGTAGGATCCTATTGCCAAACAATCTTGAATTCCTAGCCTTTGATTTGGAGAGGACAACAACAAATTGATGTCCAACGAGTCTATGCTGTAACTCATTGGGTTAGCTGATAGTTATCGGTTGGCAGACAACCCAGACTAGCTGCACTCAGAGAGGAAAGCTGTGGGACCGAAGGTTGCATTTCGTTATCTCCTGAAAGCCTCGAAAGCCCTTCAGGATTGAAACTTTGGGAATGCGGAGTCGCTATAGCAGATGAGGATATCTCAGAACCAACCCCACAACTCAGGAGAGTGGTGCCGACCGTCTACAGTCCTAGCCGTTCAGACCCATCTTTTTTTTTTTTTAAAGAAACAATTGTATTAAAGGTTGCCGCTATAAGAACGACACAAAAACTATAAAAAAATAGAGAAAAACCTGAAAACACATCTGGATAGGGTACGGATTAATGAAGTTATCCAGCTCTCCCGAGCCCTATACCTTCCTCCTTACTCTAGCCGCTCTGTAGATCACGTCACCCTATTCGTATCTTAGTATGTACGTTGTCTCCATTGGCCTCTCGGCGTCTGGAACAATAAAGTCGGCGGACAGTGTGGACGTACCAATTAAGGTTGCGTAAAGCTTCATTAGTCTTGTTTAATGGTGCCAACATTGAATTTAACGTCATCGGATCTTCGATGTTTCAGTGATTCCTCCAGAACTTCGTGCAGCCACACTCATATTAAAGATGACTTTGAATATGTTGCAGATTAACCTCTTGCAAACAAAGATGACACTGAAACCCAGGTAGTGGTCGACGCGTATCATAATTTGGAACATACGATCCACAATTAAAATGGTGAAGAGCTTCAAGGTCCTTACGCTTTTTCCATTCAAATTTATGAAGTGCTTTCCAAAACTTCTCTTTTTTTTTTAAAGAAACAATTGTATTACAGGACGCCGATATAAGAACGACACAAAAACTATAAAAAAAATAGAGAAAAACCTGAAAACACATCTGGATAGAGTACGGATTAATGAAGTTATCCAGCTCCAACGCCGCTTGCCCCTAGCCTCCGGACATAAGTCCAAAAAAGGCTGAGGCATCACAGGCGAAAGTGCTGGTTGCTTCCTCTTACGCACATAAGTGAAATTACTCGGAGGGCATTGCTTTTCTTCCTCATCTTTTAAAGAAAAACCATTCTCCCCCCTCGATCAAAGGGCAAATAATAGGGATAGCCTACCTGAGACCTCTAAAATCCTAATTCCCATAAAAAAGTGTATAACCAAAGGTTCATCCCGCATTTAGGTCCCAGACTACCGGGAGTTCACCAGCAAACAACTCAACTAAATATTAAAAAGAATTTGTACATAAATGCCTAGAATCCACCACTTTATACCCGGTCAAGCTTGTTGATTCACTTTGATATCACCCACATTGGTGGCCAAAATTTCAGAGCTTCGTTCCTCATGGCCCAATGGTCAAGGCGTCTGGCTACGAAAGTAACCACTTCTGTTGGAACCAGAAGATTCCAGGTTCGACTCCTGGTGGGGAAGCTTATTTTTTGCCAATTCTCTTTTCTTTATCCTTGGGTGACCAACACCCCTAGAACACATACAATACCGTTTACATATTACGTCTTGAAACACCTTTCTTCTCATATTTAAAGTACTTCACCTAAAAACTTCCCCACCAATGAGTACGCGTACTTGTTGTCGAATTTCCCGTCGAGAGCCGCCTGGGCCCCACTGGCGGTCAAGTAATCAAGACTCTCCACGTAGAATAAACCGTCGTGGATTCCTCCTTCCTCTACATGCACCTCCAATTTTCCATCTCCATCTTTGGTGATGATATCAATGAACTTCTCGATTCCTGCACGGAGGTGTTCTCTTTCTCCGTAGATGTATAACGTTCTGCCCTTTCCGTTGACACAGTCGACATTTGCCCATTGCGTGGCATAGTCGTTATCGGTAAAACGAACAAAAGGCCCCACATCGGTGCGGTCCACTCCATCAAGGTACCAGTCACCCATAACGGTGTCGGGAGCACCCAAATCGCCGGAGTAGTCGAAGTTGGGGTCAAGAACCGGCTTGGTATAAGGCTCGAGCCATGGAGAGATCATTACCACGTTCTGTGGCTGTGGTAACGGTGAAAAGTCCCAGTCAAAATCAGAAAATTTGGAAAAGTGGCCACGTGCCTCGTCAGGGTAGGCAATGAAGCGGGCCACCGCAGCAGATAAGTTGACACCACACGAGTCACCCACCAAAATGATATCGTTGAAACCCTCGTTGACCAAGGCACGGTACGCAGCAATGGCCTCGAAGATTTGCGTGGGGTATGTTTTGTAGTGGCACGTCAAAGAGTAGTCAAGAATGGCAATGGACAAGTTTGCGCGTTTGGGTTCTGGAACCGCATAGTAAAGAGCCGTGATTCCAATGAATTGGGTTCCAAACACATTGAGACAGTAGCCGCCACCGTGGAGAAAGAGTACCGCCGATTTCTTGGGGCCCACTGGCTTGGGGGCCCGTACTATCCACGAAGTCCGGTCGTTGAGCTTATCTCCGAAGGCATTGAGGCCCACGGCCAATGGGGATTTGGCAAATTTGGCAAATAGCTTGGTCACCGGCGCATACATGAAAAGCGCCACATCATCACGCGTGTAGTTGTTCGCCAAGTGGTTTAATACCGACAAATGGGTGTTTTTGTAGAGAGAGTTGTGGAATTCCTTATTGGTGCGTTGAAAAACGGTGCCCACTGTGTAGTATTTTATCACCGATACGATAATCGTCACCGGCAACGAGATTAATCTCGAGAGAAAACGCAAGGAGAATTTGGCCATTGCGATGCTCGAGGGGGGCCTATGAGGAGGGTTGTTTTTATTGTAGAAAAGGTTTTGTATCAAAAACTTTCTGGAGAATGGAGGTTGGAGAAAAATCCAATAATGAAAAATTACGAACCCCGACACTTGCACTTGCACATAGTGTGCGGGCCAGCATATGCACGGCCTTGAATTACGAGCACTGCACCATTCTCGCGACGAGAGCCCAGTACGAAATCCTCTGTATAATGGTAGGGCCTCTGGCTTGAGAAAAGACAGTTCAAACACGCCTATTTATCGTTGGGGTAGGAGGTTGGGGATATACAAGATTGCTTGAAAGAGGAAATCACTATTATTACAGGCCCAAAGACGTTTGCATAGATATTGTGTATACACAAGTCTTGATCGGCCAAAGAGGCCACTGGGGCCAAGTTGTTGGATGCACGGGTGTGCTCTTCTCGTGGCCGACTATATGCAAGACATTGCCAAAGGGTCCCTGGGTGATTATTTCTTATTGAACAGGTCCAAAGGTGAACTTGGAGTATATTGAAAGAGGTTTATTGAACGAGGATTATGGGGTTATGTAAAGGACCACAAAGTGGGGTGGAAATTTGCCAGATTTTCCAGAAATCGCCCTTAAACTTGATCGCCAAATTCCCCATTTGGGTCCCCATTTGGGTCCCCCTTTGGATCTCACTTATGGCCGCACGCCTGTACATAGACATCCCTGATGTAATAGATTCCAACCAGCCAGGTAGTTCAAGGATTTTTTTTAAAAATTTTTAAAACTTTTTAGTTTTCATGGGATACTTGTTTAAGAAGAGTCTAAACCATTATTTTATACAAAAAAAGCGAAGTCATAGTAGCCAAAGATCTTACACCATTTCGCTTTTTCAAAGGGGGAGACCGGCGCAGGGATCCAAACGCTCATAACCAGAGTGAACACCTCCAATGCCCCCTTCAAGATCTTGGGTTACCACATAGATATTTTCTTGTTTCGGGATTTTTCTTGTTTCGGGATTTTTCCTGTTTTTGGAAAAAGGCTCATCGGGGCGATAAAGAGAGGAAATTTTCCCATCGTAGTTGCAGAATCTCGTATACGGGGAGCATGGTTGGTGCTGTTCTGCAGACAAGGGGATGTGTTGATAGCACCAGAAATTGCCTTCCAAGGGAAATTACCATACGCTATAAGGCCGGGGAGATACTAGGAGATAAGCTGTACCAAGATGTACTCTCCGGAGTTAAGATGGAAGTTTGTGATGAGGAAATTTCTATTACGTGTAAACGGAGTTTAAAGATGGAGCGGTTGATTATCGTGAGATTCTCAACGTACGTGTATCTGGGTGTCTTAAAAGCTTGATGAAAGGAGATAACCTCTAGCAAATAACCTCTAGCAAATAACCTCTAGCAAATAACCTCTAGGAGATAATGGAAGGTAAAATGGACATACATTTCTAGGAATTGTCATGTATTAATTACCTGCTAGGCTTCACTTTATTGGTCAGTGAACCGCCGCGTGGCTTAGGTGGTGGAAGAATCATAAGGGAATGAAACTTGGCATTACTGAAATATCGAAAACACAAATATTTTACCACTTGAGAGATGTCTTTCTTTCCAGCTCCATCGTGAAGAGATTCGTGTCCAACAGACCGTCGCAACTGATAAACATCAGTGGTGTGTGCGCATTTATATTATGTAAATTGCCCATTAACATAATGAATAATGACTTTATTTCAATATTCACGTGAATATATCCCCATAATATATCTATAAAGCTGGATAATTTTGTGGGTTCTCAACTCAACACCCTTGTATTCTCTTTCAGTATATTATTGAGAATAAATAAAAACTATATATGCAGGATGAAATCCACAGTGAGAACATGTCCCTATCCCTCACTACTGTGTGTGATATAATGACACCAGTTATCTTTTCGCCGTAAAATTTATTCCTGATGGTTTCCAAATAGAGTTGACTAGTCACAAGTATGTGTTTGTCAAGAAGGTGCATTGGAATACTCCTCATGAGAATGTTCAATCAGTACTACTGCACAGAACCCTTTCATGGTTTTTAACCATCCGAAACCACTTCACTTGAACCGAAAGTTGAGTATAATTCAGGAGGTGAACGGTGAAATCTTTTCTAAGAATAAGGGGCCCCTTCACAAAAAACAAAACAAAACAGCAATCTTTGACTGGTCGTTTCGAGATACCAGTGTTATGATAATGCGAGACTGCATATACGGCGGGTTGATCATGGATTCCTGCATTTAGAGACGTCCTCCCAGTTTTTCGAGTTTCCAAAGTTTTGTTTTACTTTTTGTTTCATCATTTGTTTCAACATTAATTTAATATCTGCCCACTTCTCTCTTTTGTGTCAATACTATAGAGGGGCAATCGCGAGCCGTAGTGTTCCAGGTGAATTCCAAGTAAAATCCTCCTCAACATTTGCCTGCATGGATACTGTTATCAAGGTGCGAGTACGTCATTAATGACAGAATTACGTCATAATGTAGTAAATCATCAGGTCATTGTGACATGCAGATGAATGTGGGCGATCAATTATTGATAAATGTCGTCATCGACTTAAGTCGGGTCTCTAGCCGAGTTGCTACATCTGTGCAGATAACCCCATATGTCAAAACGAGGCTGTGCCATCCGTAAGCGGAGTATATAATTAAACGAAAAGACATACAATGAAGGGGATTTGAATTATCAACAGTTTTCCTCATTTACCACTTTTCAATGAGCAGTCACACTTTCACTGGGAAAGAAGCCAATTCTTTCGACATCAATTACGACGCCCCACAAGATTCAAAAGATCTTCCGCCAGCCTACCTGTCCACACCGCGTCAGCTCCAAACACGAGAGTTTGTCTTCAGGCTTGCCGGAGGAAGGTTCAAGGCTTTTCCTTCGGAAAGGTCCATGGAGATATATGTGGAGGCCAAAAAGCTTTTGCAGTCCAGTAGGTCCAACCCGAATTTCGTACGCTCGAAAGAATACCAGAACTTGTCAATCGGTTTACCTTTAGTAATAGCACGACGCAGTGGCAGTTTTGGGGTCTACCTAAAGCTTTATGATTGTCCGCCGACACCAAAGGATGAGAATAAACTTTATTTCCACGGTGATGATTGCGAACTTTCCCGGGTTTATCGAACGGGGTTCAGGGAGTATTATCGGTATGTGATCCCGCTCAAGAACGAGGAAATCGTGGTGTTCTTGCACCACCGACTCGCCATTGCCGACTTTCAAATCGCCAACCAGCGGTTTCGCTTCCTAAAGGCGTTTTCGAGGCCGGAGGGGTTGGTTCCCGGGGTACCGTTCATCTACAACATCTACCTCTTGGACCCAAACCAACCAAGTCTTGTCGATGACATGGACTCGTCGCTATCAGTGGACAAAAACAACCCGCTACTACAAATACTGAAGCCAAAAAGGTTTGGAGGGCTTTCGAGTTACGCCGACCGCGAAATCTACACGTCTCCGAACGAGTATGGGTATTTGGAGGGTTGTAGGCGTTCTAGCAGAAACAAAAAATGTGCCAGTTTGGCGTTATGCAACGAAGGTGGCTCGGAAAACCCCGACGCTAACGATTCGGTTGATTACAAAAGTTTTGTTTTTGTGGTGGTGAGTATCATTCTTCAGAGCCACGAGAGGGAATTAGAGATGCAAAGGAGCAGTAATGGTGCTTCTAGTAATGGTGCTTCTAACACTGCGGTAATGTCCCTGGCAATGATGACTTGTTGAACTTTGTGAGACGAGCCGTCAGATGCGCTAACAATTACACAGGATCTTACAGAAATGAATCACTTTTGAAGGCGGTGTTTCTAGTGGGGGCCTTTCTCTGTATCTGTGCAATTTTCTCCCTGCCAATACCCCTCTGATAGATTCCACCGGATGAATTAGCCTCAAAGTGGTTATGCATCATAGTTGCGTGGAACTGGTCAAAGAACAGCTCTCCAAGAAGATATAAAGAATACACCAAATCCTTATAATTGGACTTGGAGAACCACCGGGCAAAGACAATCACTAATTTGATAGGCTGCTTGTACCATATACGTGTCAGTGTCCACTGTTACCATCTCTAGCTCTGATACTCGCTCCACATCGTCATCCTTCTAGGTTTTTGGATAACTTCGAAGTCTTCAATGTGGAAGCTCATTGGACTTTTGTTGCGGAAGATCCTATTGGTTCTTGGATTACGTCTATGCAATACACGACAATTAGCAACGAGTTGACGTATTCCAACAAGTAATATTTCTGTGATAGTCTCTCCCTTATTATTTTCATTCTAATGTCTACCATCTGGCGAATGTGTGGCATCGATTTTGTGTGGCAACAAGCAATAACAGCCTGTTTATCCTCGTATAGTTTAGTCGAGTCCACGTTGTAACCCAACTGTTATGAAAAGTAGCACTGTTCTCCTTTTCCATATTTCCAGAACTCGAAGATTTTTTTAAGTATACCCGTCGGTTTCACTACCGTGGAAGTATCTTATCTTGAATGAGTCATATAGTTACCAGGAATTGAACAATATAGCAGCATGAAAGTTAGCACTTCTCAAATGTGGTTCACTGCAAAAAAGGGCCAACGGCTTTGCCAAAGCTAAAAGAAGAGACATGGACTGGAAGATGATGGAAGAATAGATTTTGACACGACGCGTACTTCAATTGGAATGATGGTCCTGATATACGCACATAGAAACCCCCAACTAATTCCCTACATTCCATTGAGAACACTCTTGAAATGGGAAAACGACATATCTGGCACCAGAGAGAAATTAGGCGATTCTTGCGGGTGCCCTATAAACACAAACCTCAGCGCCCCCTTAAGCAAAAGAGGTATTAGTGTCGTCACCTCGGACGATTGGCTGGCGTCGTCCATCACTATGATGGGCTTTTCCGTATACGACTTGAACTGCGGTCCTCCCGCTGCCACCGGGGTGGTGAAGAAGACATCCTTGCTGGCAATCACCCGCTTGATATGGGGGATCTGCGCAGCCTTCATCTGCGTGTACTCCTGCCATGTAAGAGACATTTTGGGGTTGCTCATTTTCCTCATGTAGCTTTTGATACGTTGGGTCATGCCGTCGTACACGATGTTGTGCAAACAAACAGATGAAACGACGTTTTGCGAGTGGTAAAACTTCTCCTTTCTTTCCGAAACAATCCGCAAGATCGATTCCTTATACTGGCCCATCATGTGGAGGCAAATGGCGTCCAACTCTCGGTTTGACGCGCTGGTCACAAGAATCGGACGCACCCCACTGTCCAACAATTCCCTCACAACTTGGAAGGTGGCCACACTGGAGCTTACCTCGGGGGATCGGGGAACAATGGTGACGGGGTTATCGAGAATTGACTGCACGGTGGATGAAATTTTGGAAGCGCTGGGTTTGGACTTTCCATGTTTGAGGTTTTCATGTTTAAGGTTCCCTTGGGTAAGGTTCCCTTGTTTGATCGAGGTCTTTCCCAAGATGATGTCACGGAAATCCGAGCGTTTCATCTCCGCCAAAGCCTTGAACATGCGGCTCACCGGAAGAGACGCCGGTATGATGTTGAGTCTGTTGATATCCATCTTGAGCGGCACCGGTTTGGCGTTAAAGTCGAAGAGCTGCACGTCCACCTTCAAATACTTGGGGTGCTTACTCTGGGCATAGGCACGGTGGTTTTTTTTGACGGGGTCCTCGACTTCCGAAGACGTCACCATGCCGTACCATGAACACGAGTCGTTTGCCAATAACATCAACGTCTGGCCCTCAAAAATGGGTTTTCTGCCTACCTGCTGCATTTTTTCCGAGAGGAAACGGTCCAAGAACTGGGGCGTCATAAGAATCTTGAGCGAGTATGCCTTGGGCAGTTTTTTGGCTTCTTCATACCACACCAACTCGAAATCCGTGGCGCGCAACACCTGTTTTGGGTCACTATTCAGTTTCTCCTCGAGCATGATGTTAGTACACACCTTTGTGAGGTATTTCTGCAAAGCTTCGTAGGTAAGTTTGCGGCTGGCGGCAGATTCCCCAGTTTTTCGTGGTTTCAACGACCCGCTGGGTGCTTTAAGGTGCTTGCTAGGGGCTAATGTCGAGTTTGACGTGGGTTTGATGTCCCTTGTTTGGCTTATACCCCGTCGGACGGGCTCCACCGGCCTGTTATAATTAGACGAGATAATCACCTTGAGAGACTCGTACCGAGCCTGTCTCGTTCGCGCATCGTCTATAGATTGCGACAAAGAATCCGACCCTAGACCTTTGTCGGTTTCTTTGGCGGCAGTTCTAGATGACCAGTTTGTTCTAGATGGCGCTTTGGGCTTGGGCTCTGGTTTAAGGTCCTTTTTTATTCGGCTCCATTTGGCCTCTGTGCGCGAAGTATTCTTGGGCTTGACCCATGACTTTTTACCGCTTTTGGGGGCAGGTTTAACAGTTTTGGGGGTAGGTTTAACAGTTTTAGGGGGTTTGGTAGTCTTGAGCTGCGTGGAGTACGAGCACACGTGTGTCTTATGTAGTTGATACAGGCGTAGTTGATACAGGCGTAGTTGATAGAGGCGACAATGCCATTCCTTATATGAAAAGTTCCGGGCAGTAAGGCCGTATCGCATCACCTAATATTTTGTAGTTGCAAACTTTCCACTCTCCACAAGATTCTGGAAAAGGACATATATAGAAAAGCGAGTATCCTAAGGTTCGGGAGATTCAGGCGAGTTAATGAGCGAGAGAAGAACAGATACCGGGGGTTAGAGGTGGGTATTTGAGGAGTTGGTGGATGGGTGGAAAAGGAAGGAAAATGGGTTTGGTATTACGTTGATGCTCACGTGACCGCGATGCCTATGGCAAGTATATCCATCGGGTCACCTGGTGATATATGTATGTATATGTAAATATAAATATGTATATATAAATATGAATATGTATATATTGGCATCATATATGGGGGCTATTGGAAGGAATATATTCTTCTTTAGGCAAAAAATAAAGGTTTTTAGTGGATTTGACCGCAAGACAATTTTGTTAGCTAAGGCTCGCACGAGCCATATTTTAATATATTCACCAATTAGTAGATGGCGATTCTGAATCGGGGAAAGCTATACTGAAGAAAGTATATGGTAATATGGATATTCGAAATATGTGAAAGACAGGCAAAATTGAGGATAAAGAGGGAAATTTTCCGTGGTTTTCAGCAAAAAACCATGACTCGATTCGAGTACCATCAGAATTTTGGCGATTATCAAGGCGAGAGGAGTACTCAGAGACAAATAAGCATCTTCGTGATTCTTTAAATGACATCAACTAAATGGTATCAGCTAAACCTAGGGAATGTTCAAGATAGTGTAATGGCTGCTGATACCAGTGAGGTCCAAGTTTCTGGAGAAGTGAACCAAATTGAGTGCATTTTGATCTCAAGAGAGGATGAAGGGGAGAGTTGATTTCTTTATTATAGTTGCTTGATGATTTTTTTATAATAGAAGAGTGTCACACTAGACTCTAATAGAGAGTGTGTGCTGCTGGAGCGTGGCATCTCCGGCTGGATCGGACTTTTCTTGGCAGAGTACCCGCTAACCAAGGAAAATGCATGTTTTAGATACCTGACTAGCCGGAAGCGATGGCAGTGCAAATGATGAAATTCGAGACCGGGCCAATGTCTATAAAAACTTTTACGGGGAGGCGTTTTCAAGACGCGGACCAGTCCCACCCTGGTCTTCTTTTTTAGTTCGATACCAGTGCAACTAAATGTGGCTATCAGCAAATAAATCAAAAATTTTGCAGTAAAAAGCGTAGTCAATAAATCCAAGCCAAGCAACACTGTTTTAACCGTTGCCCCTATCATTCAAGCGTTTGACAGGTGCACAATTTTGACACGTAGTCAAAGAAATAACATCCATTTGTTGCACGGTAAACTTATTCACTAGCTAGGAGTTTCAACCAAGAGGTTAGCTATTGATACCCATTGGCGAAAGATGTTTTTGTATGTGAATTGGCACACATTCTCCTCTTTATAGAAGAACCCCAGATAAAGAGCCCCAGATAAAGAACCCCCAAATATTGTGAACCTTTCCATAGAAAGCCTTGTGCTTTACGGGGACGTTTTTGGCCATCATGTGTTTTTTTCTGAGGGACCACCTCAAGGCGTTTGTCCATGATACCGAGTGATAATAGTGATTTTTAACCAAACAACTAGACAAGATTCTTATGTTGTGGACCGTGTGGCTCCGTTCCACCGACCTCTCAGGGCCGGCTCCGCTTCTCTAAATATACGTTCCGGGCCATGCAGAAGGCTACCGAAAGTATGGCGGTATATAGAGTTGGTGGTAGCGAAATGCTTTTGTCTAGAGGGTATGTAGTCCAGTTAAACGTGGCGCTTCATATTAGTTGGAACTTCTAGGATTCACAATGCAAGACCATAGTCATATATCTGTTGCTATCACGTGAACATAATCCACCAAGGTTTCCTCCAATGGTTTCCTAATGGTTATCCTTATCTTCTTAGAGTGTTGAATTACGCAGTTTGAGAGGAAAATGTTGCATCCGGAAAAGCCTCTCAAAATAATACTATTGCACCCACTTTCACCTAAAGTCAATCCCACATAAGATATTTTCAATCCCCCAAATAACTCACCAAGTCCAATGGTCCACGTTTCTAACACCAGCACAGTAAGATTTCCAGATTTTCTTTCGCATTTCGCCGCCGCCAATCCTATAAGATAAAATTCTCCAGTTTAAATCAAAATAGATATATCCCGGGGAACGTTCCCGCCTAGTGTTCCCGCCTAGTGTCCCACCAATCTGGGAGAAGTGCCGCATATGCCGGAGATACCAGATAAGCTTTGGCCGAACAAGGGAATGAGATTGCGCGAAATGAGCCCCGGAGCAATTAAAAAAAAAAAAAAAAAGAGGCCCCAATTATCACCCCATATTTATAATTAAAAAAACCAATAACCCCATAAAACATCCATTAACCCACTCACAAGGAAATTACATTTCTCTCCTATTTTGATCTTCCTTAACTACTCAATTCCCCGACTCTCCTATGAAGTGCTGTGTTGCAACGCTCCTAGGCATTTACGTGGCCACGTCCATTGCAGTGGGTGTGTTCCGGAACCAACAGCAAAACGTGGAATTGGAACTACCTCATGCTTCCAAGCCCAAGGTGAACTATCTCTCGGGAAAGGAGACTACAGAAGAATTGCCTGACTTGCCTGATTTGGTGTATGATGAAAGCGATGACGATGTGGACGAGCCTGCTACTCCCAAGTGAGGAAAGGTGGATGAAGCGGACGTTTTAATTGGTTCTGAGCTAGGGCCAGGATCATGAATGGGTTTATTTTTTATTTTTAAAGATATAGAGGAATTTTATTTCATGGAAGTTTAGAATATTATATATATAATCTGATTTATGGTTTATCTTAGCGATACTTTCAGTGAAGATGTTTCCTCGAATCTAGTATACTGCGACGAGGAAAGCGACGAGGAAAGTCGCACTATAAAACGTAAAATACTATTCCCCGAAGAGACTTATTCCTTTCTCCTCGTCAGGTGGATACTTGCCGTGCTCGAATAATTAATCTCCAAGTTATTTCATATTACACCAATTACATGGACTGCAGTTTTCTTGAGGTATTCCAACCACTCTTTTAGCCTGGCTTTGGAATGTGCTGGTGTTTTGATTTTAGGAAAACGGTAAGGTGATTTATTCGAAGAAAAGGTTTCTCTTATTCTCTTATTGACGGTATTAAATGCCAATTTCAAGGCTTTTATCTTTTTAGGGGTGATAGACTCACGAACTTAGGGTAGTTGTTCTTCTCAAAAACAATATCAATTCGTTTTTGGAGAATACGTGTTTGCGGTGAAAGACACTTTATTTCATTTTTAGGACAACTTGTCTATTCTAGAAAGGATAATTTCAAAAAATCATGTAGTTAAATTGTTTTTGGATTGGGTCATTGATTTATCAGATATTTTTCCTTTTTTGGAGTGTGTTTCAAGTCTCGTCGGGAGAAAGTTTATATTACGAAGTACAATGCTTGTCTCGCGGGAAGATACTGCAACAGAAAGATCGACAATATCACTAGAAACCCCATGTGCTTGCTGTCTCGACATTGAAGCAAGTATTGGTTCTTTGATCGGGTAAACGGTGCTTGAAAGAAATCACCCGGGAGCTTTTGGGGCTCCCGATATAAGAGGTTTTCGTATCAAAGGTTCGAGAGACACAGTAGCATGCCATGACGAGGAAATACCTCAATACACTGACATTATTTGATTATAGAAATGCTTCGAAAAGGATTTCAAAACATTACGTCCATTTAGTTCTCATAGATACCGGGCTCATATTCAAGCTAACAAGTAATCGAACTATTTTTCCGTTACCTCCCGAGTAAGAAGGTCTTTGAAATTAGCCAAATAGAATCTTCGTCCCATTTTATTATGGTCTTCGGTTTGCCCCATGCCTTATCATGCCACCCACAAATATCTAGCAATTTATAAGGCCTTTCTCCTACAATCAAAAGAGGTCAATAAACGACAAACAAAAGCCGAGAATATTAAGGTTAGAAGAAATACCCGTTTACGATGGGTAACCTTGGTAAAACTATGAGCGATTTCACGCAAGCGAAACGGTGACATTAGGAAAAACTGCTCCTGAATATGGGTGTTCCAATTCATGGATACATCATTAGCCGGATAAGCAGAAACGGGTATTTTAACAACCATACATACACTTTGAAACTAACATGGCCAATAGTGTTGGTGAAAATTTACACATCTTTTCAAATTGCCTACTATATTAGCCACAATATACGTAAAGAGATAGGTTGTCCAAATACCATAAGTTTATTATATAAATGTATTAGAATGAAAGAGTTGATTCCCGAAGGAACGCTTACAACTAAGAACATAGGTGCACCTCAAGGAAGCGTGTTAAGTCCTATACCATGTAACATAGTAATGCATAATTTTGATCTTGATGTCTTACAAACCATAAGAGAAACATTTGAAAATGGGAAATCATGTTAAAGTAATCTATTATATCATAAACTTCACTGTAGTAGAAAGGCTGTCTAAAACGACATGCGTTTAGTTCCTAAAGGGGATCCTATGGATCCCAACTATAAACGTCTTACTTATGTGAGATATGCAGATGATTTTTGTTCTTGGTAATTTTGCTGATTGTTTAAAAATAAGAGACCAAATTAAAGACTTCTTAATGGTTACTTGTGGTTTAGAACTAAATATGGATGAAAGTGGAATCACCAAGATGACCAAGGATGAACATTTTTTTGAGCCATATTTAAGAAACTAAGAAGAGTTCCACATGTAGTTAAATTGAAAAACGGAGGTAGAACGGTTAGAGACATTTGTAGAGTCGAAAATACTATCTAGAGATACATTTGGTGACGTGAAACCAAAAGGCTTAGGTCATTTGGTACCTTTATGTCATTACACCTCTGTTATCTTCGAAAATCTTTGGTGTCAGCACCATTTCGATTCCCCATTCGTGCAATAACCCATCGACCAATAGTAAATCAGTCGCCGTTTGGCTAAGTGCAAGGTATTCGGCGGCATGTGTGCTAGTTGTGACCATCCTTTTCTTCTTCGACTTCCACATGATTAGGGTTCCATTGATGTATATTCCGTTACCCGTTGTTGATTTCATATCTGTTTCACTTGCGAACGACGCGTCACTGAATGCGTATAGTTTGGCTTGTTTCTCAGCATACGGACTCTCATGTATCACTATACCAGGGAGTTGACTGTCTCTGAGATATAGTAACACCCTTCTCAATTGTTGTAAATCAACGCTCCTTGCATCGTTGGTGTTCAATCCAAATTTGCTTACACACATGGCCAAATCTGGTCTGGTTATGTTCGCTAACCAGTTGAGGGATGCCAATCGTTCTTGATACTCTTTCAGTTCCTTCTGGTCGAGACTCGTCATATCCTTGCCCCGATCGTAGTTATTGACTGGTACCTTCTGTTTCCCCGAGGTCATATATGCATCATGCTTCAACAATAGGTCTCTGACGTAATTATCCTGATGTAAGCGGCATCCGTCGTCATTCTCTTCGAATTGTATTCCACAGAACTCAGTAGCTTTCCCAAGATCCTTATATGGTTTCATACTATAATAGCAAAATGAATATATTATTCCTTTGCCTCCAATTATAGTAGATCAGCTTGTTTCCAAGAACTAAACAAACAAATTGAAATATTACACAATATACATCCTAGTGGATGATAGTACTCCTACTCTACATGTCAGAATAGGATCCTATATGTAGCCTGTTCTGAGGGTTTAGGTGTGTATTCCGTTCTTAGACCTAAATAAGCTTGACCTCCTCCTCTCGTCACGGGCGTAGCCCGCGCCTCGAAGAGTACTTCGGCGTAACGGGGTCGTGCGGGAACCACCCCTCACGACCCTACGTTACTATCACGTGTGTCTACTTAGCTACTA
>JAJMAK010000338.1:0-18323 GCA_030572615.1 Metschnikowia lachancei | reverse complement strand
CCGATACCATCGTAGTATTTACCACACACTATGCCGACTAGGGATTGGGTGATGCCTCATGAATATGAAGCGCCCACTACCTTAGGAGAAATCGAAGTTGTTGGGTTCTGGGGAGAGTATGGTTGCAAGGGTGAAACTTAAATGAATTTACGGAAGCGCACCACCAGGAGTGGAGCATGCTCCTTAATTTGACACAGACGCAAGAAAGATTAGATTGTGAGCTCTTACTTGATTTTGGGGGCGGTGGTGCATGGCCGTTCTTAGTTGGTGGAGTGATTTGTCTGCTTAATTACGATAACGAACGAGACCTTAGCTTTTAATTTGGCTCGAAACCATTATGCTCTTTGGGGTATAAAAAGGACTATTGAATTCAAGTCGATGCAAGTTTCTTTTTAAAGTTTGAGGCAATTAATCCGTAGGTGAACCTGCGGAAACTCAACCGATATACTACTTGTGGCGGATGGATATGGAGAGGCATCATTGGCATCCGAACCACACATCAACAATAGTAAGTGAAGTATTCCAGAAATCAAACCAGCGGATAAGCAGTAAATCTTTAAAAGTGATATCCATTTGTGATTACAAAAAAGAGAGAAAAAGAGAGAAAAAAGAGAGAAAAAGAGAGAAAAAAGAGAGAAAAAAGAGAGAAAAAGAGAGAAAAAAGAAAGAAAAAAGAAAGAAATAACTTCAATCAACATCTTAAAGTCTGCTTTATCCTTCGTTTGTTCGCAAGAGTACCCGTGTCGCAATGCCTAGCACGATTTTCCTCTAGACTTTAATAATTTCACGCAATTTTTCTTCCCGAAGAAATGACCTATTTCATATATATTGTCGATTTTTGGGTGGGGGAAGAGAGATGTTAGATGTTATCGTCACCACTTCTTCTGGACTAAGGGTAGGATTCAACGGATATAACACGGTATACCAGCAAACAAAGATTACTTGGTAAGTGGAAAATCTTTCAATCTCTTTCAATCTCCCCATCTCTTTCAATCTCCCCATCTGCCTCACTATGGTAGATGTTTTTCCTGGAAATACCCGTGAAAGATTCTCTCACCACGGGGTGTAGATACAAGAAGTGACTTTAAAAGAGGGGGCCGTGAAACAAAACCACAGCCTCGTAAGTCTTTTTGTCTTAAAAGAAATTTCATCACACCAAACGTCTCATTTTTCTTTCTTTCCAGAATAAAACAGAGTCTTTGCTTTATTTGCTACTCTCTTTTTTAGATTTAATCCCGCCCCTGCTATTATCCAGTTCGGACACTCGTCGCTTCTTGTTCCCCAATGCATGTTCATCTTTGGGTGGCGAAGCAGGACTATATGAGGAGTCAATATCCTCTAGCGGGTTTCGCAGTATTACTTTTCCAGCACCCAATTCAAATCACCAAAATGAAACTCGTGCCCATTCTTACAATTCTTGCATGGGTGGGTGCTAACACCCCCAACTTAGGCACTTTAATCGTTCGAACAATCTTTGGTGAGCACGTGCAAAAACATTTGCGTATTGTACAAGACCGGGTAGTTGCGAACGATCAGATGACGGCGTTTGAATCCAAGGAAACCGGTGCCTTCAAAAGATTCAATGCGGAGCAATATTTGTCCATTGATGAGGCCGGGAGGCTTGTGTTATCGGAAAATCCTCACTTAGGTTTCCGGATAACCTTGAGTAAAGACGCGGACTTTAAGAAATACGTCTCTTATAACGGGAGTTACATTTTTGACCTCTGTGGCGATGGTCTGATTGGTTTTGGCAGCAATTGCAAGGATGCTCGAGAAGTCTCACTTACCTTTGCCGAAGTGTTCTAGTTGTTATAAGCAATAAACACTATTTAAGCAGTTTAACTATTTACAAGAGTCTGGTGATAGTGGAGTAAAGACCTTGTTTGGTAACAACCGAATTCCAATGTATCGTTCAAATCTTAATCCCAAAAAATCCACCAGTCCTCGTAGACTCCTAATCATGACTACAGTAATACCTCTGTAAGCCGGATTTATCTCTTGCACGAAATTTGTCCGGCTTATGAAGTTAACCAGGTTTTTCTTGCATATAAACAAGCATCCTTCCTAATTAGGAAATATTAAGTATATTTATGCTCGCTTGGTATCAATTTCGATTGATACACAGTTGTATGATTTAAAAGCAGTCGTCTAAATAATGTAGAAATAATCAAGTTTTCTATTTGAAAAAGTTGTTCTTGTCACATTAGTGAGACCCTCGTCATCCAGACAATCAAGCAGCATAGTCGTGGAGTCTTCATCTAAACCAATGAGCAGCAACTGCGTAGAATCCTCTTAATCCATCGTATTTTCGTCGTCCAGATCTATTTCAATGATATCAACAACAGTCAATTCAAGGGAGCCGTTGCAAGCATTTTGAATTTGGGCTGTAATTTCTATTGTAATGTCCGTTGGGGTCCGAGAGCAGTTGGCAACGTTGTTCGACCTTCCAATGCACATAGGAGATTGTGTTCTCCATCCGGTGTTCTCCAATGTTAATGGCTTGCGGCTTTCAATCGATTTTTGGTGAAGTATTTCGATCGCCTTACCACAATCCCGATTCCTTTTGAGACCAATTTACTTCCTTGTATCTCTTTCTCAAAGCACGCCGCTTTTCATCGTCCATAGTTCGCTTGGAGTTTCCCATGGTGACAGCAATGGAGGTTCGCGTTGGCTCCAAAAATTCCAAAAATCACGAGAAACTAGCGACTTTTATACGGCAAATATCTGAGACGCGTCTGCTGGTTTTTTTAGCGTTCGGGCAATATTTCGTCCTGAAATCAAAAAAAAAAAAAAAAAAAAAACCTCTTTGGGTTTCAAAAAATCCGTCTTGCACAGAAACCAGGTATCCGTATAAACGAGGTTTTTCCTCCATACTTAAGAGTATTAACTATGGCCAAGAAAAAACTAAAATCGTGCGGCGTTCCGTAAGAAAGAGGTTCCGGCTTATAATGTGTCCGGCTTACAGAGGTACTACTGGAATAGTTTCGTGGTGCGCGAAACACCTAGGTGATAAGAATGGACATCTACAAGTTCATGACCATTTATCGGCCAAACATAATAGTAATAATAATAATATAATACCATTTAGGAAATACCACAAAAATAATCACCACACAACAAAGACTACTCGCATACATACAGTAAATACCAATTATTCCTATCCCTCTTCAATTTTCTCAACCCCTCCATTACCCTAACATGGAGGTGGGTACAGTTTCTCAAGTCGCACTAAGCTCGCGCAGCTTCACATAGTAGCTAGGGCCATCGCCATCGCCAGGTACAACTCTTACTAGTAAATAAAATAAAACAAAACAAAACAAAACAAAACAAAACAAAACAAAAAAAAAACACAAACCAAAAACTCTACATTCATCAAGAATGAACTCTGATGATCTTTATGATGAGTTTGGAAACTTTTTAGGAGACGCAAACGACTCAGATGCAGACTCCGACTTCGACGCCAGTGCACAGCCTGGGGCCCTTCTACAATCAAATATTGGACATAACAACACCAAAGAAACCGACACCAAAAAAACCGACACCAAAAAAACCGATCCACCCGAAGATGAGACCATGGAAGAGGCCAGTGACTATCCAGATGCCACGTTGGAACGTTCTTTAGTGACCAGTAACCTGCTAGCACATAAATTCCCCGAGGTAGAGACCATTGTGGTGGACCCTACCGCCGAGGGCAGCGACGAGCCCGTTATCCGGCCAATTGACGAGAAAACTCTCCGTCTAGAATACAAAAACATCGACAATTCCAATCTCCCAGAGACCACGTACTCCAAGAAATACCTCTGCGAGCTCTCCAAGAGTAGTACCGACAGAATACGGAATGTGGCTGTGGTGGGTAACCTCCATACAGGCAAAACCAGTCTTATTGATAACTTTGTCACGGAAACACACCCGGGGATCCGGGAATCCAAAAAAGATGCCCAGGAATTGCGCCCATTGCGATACTCTGACACCCACACCCTTGAAAACGAGCGTGGATTATCGATTAATGCATGTGCCGTGTCGCTTTTGCTCCAGGACTCGCGACACCGCAGTTATGCTGTCAATATGCTTGATTGTCCCGGCCACCCGGACTTCCGCGATGATGTTTATGCTCTGTTGGGGGTGGTGGAAGGTGTAGTGTTTGTTGTGGATGTCGTCGAGGGACTCACCATGCCCAATAAGAAACTTATGACTCAAGTTATCCGGAAAAACCTCCCTATAGTGGTAGTGCTCAACAAGTTCGACCGGCTTGTTCTAGAGTTGCGTCTCCCGCCCCGGGACGCGTTCCAAAAGCTCCAGTACGTGTTGGCGGATATCAACGCACACATTCACCACAACGAGTACGCGGCCACGTATACTCAGGAAAAGTTGATGAGCCCGTTGAAAGAAAACGTGGTTTTTGCCTCGCACACCTTAAGAACTACCTTCACCCTCTCCACATGGAGCCGGCTCTATACACAAACAGGGAAGGCCCCACTGTTGGAAGAGGCCAAGTTCTCAATGCTTCTCTGGGGCGATATTTACTTTGAAAATGGCAAGTTTACCAAAAAGCCCCTGGCCACCACTATACCCACTTCTTTCGAACAATTCATTCTCGATCCCATATATAAGTTGGTATCTCACACGCTTGTGTCGGAGCCGGGCGATAAAAAGCTCCCCCAGCTTTTGTGGGACCAGTTTGGCGTGGCGTTACACAAATCTTCCTACAAGAAGGACCCCCAGACACTTTTGAAGGAAGTTTTCCAAACCATCTTCCCAGAATCGAAAGATTTCGTTCATCTGGTCATCCAGAGCATTCCTCTGCCCGAGGGGCCCCACACGCTTCGTACTCGAGGCGTGGATATCGAGAAACTCCATGCTAATGATGCCATAGCAGAGGTTTTCAAAATGAACTTGTGTCTGGACGCAGTAAGCTTCGATTGCCTCACTAAAGTGCACCGAGGCGTGTTGAAAGTTGGCGACAAAGTCTCCGTGGTTGGCAGCGGCAGCAGCACCACTGCACATCAAGAAGACGAAATCAGGACCGAGCAAATCCATAAAATCCTCATTCCTGTAGGGAGGTACAACATAGAGGTTGAAGAAGCCCCTGAAGGCAGCATTGTGATTCTCCATGGGATCTGCGGGTCAATAAGCAAAAGTGCCACACTTTTCTCCAAGACACGTACACTCCCGCCCGCCCAACTTACCCCCATCCACAACTTGGACCCTGGGAAGAGCTCCTTTTATAAAGTGGCAGTTGAATGTGAGAACCCTGCGGAACTTCCGAAACTCGTGGGTTCACTCCAGAAGTTGACCAAGACTTATCTCTCTGCAGTAACCAAACTCGAGGAAAGCGGTGAACACGTGCTATTAGCGCCGGGTGAGTTATACTTGGACTGTTTTCTCCATGACCTCAGGCACACTGGGGAGAAGTACTTGTCGATCAAAGTCAGCGATCCCATGGTCAAGTTTGCCGAAACATGCATGGAGAGATCGGTGACAAAAATCTCGGCGTCGACGCCGTCAAAATTGAACCTGATTGCCATTACTGCCGAGCCGGTTGGTGATAAGAGACTTCTTCTGGCGATCGAGAAGGGCCGCGTCTCGCTTGCACAACCAAAACGGGTCACTGCGAAAATCCTCAAGGAAGAGTTTGAATGGGATGCCCTTGCTGCGCGTTCGTTGTGGTGCTTTGGGCCACAAGATATGCAGAGTCCCTCCATGTTGCTAGATGATACCATCGAGGGAGAAACCGATAAAGACAGTTTGGTGCAGGCCAAAGAAGTCATTGTTGCAGGCTTCAAGCTTGGTATCAACGAAGGGCCTCTTTGCGATGAACCCATCCGCAGAACCAAGTTCAAGATCTTGGATGCGGTTCTTGGCGGAAACGTCCAGAATAGTGGAGGCCAGATCATACCCATGACACGGAACGCCGTACACAGTGGATTTCTTACCGCTGCACCAAGACTCTTGGAGCCCATGTACCGAGTCCATGTCACGTGTACGTACCGAAGTGTCACGGCCGTGCATACCATCTTGGAAAAAAGACGGGGCTGGGCGGTTTCGGAAGTGGCAATTCCAGCCACCCAGCTCTATGAGATTGAGGGATGTGTTCCGGTGATAGATTCGGTGGGGTTGGATACGGATATGCGTCTATACACACAAGGCCAGGCTTTCTGCTCTCTTGAATTCTTTAGATGGGACGTGGTGCCTGGCGACCCATTGGATAAACTCTGTGCTCTTCCACAGATGAAGCCTGTACCTCGGGCATCGTTAGCAAGAGACTTTGTCATCAAGACCCGTAAGAGAAAGGGGTTGAGTGGCGAGCCAAACTTGCAGAAGTACATTGAACCCGAGCTCTATATGCGGTTGAAGCAAAGCGGAATTGTCAATTGAGAAGCTACGGGTGTTTATTATTGTACATACCACTATAGACATACACCTAAATAAGCACCATCAGAGCCACTATAAGTCGTCACCCAGACCATATAACCTCCTCCTTTTCGGGTCGGGCTCATCCATTTCTCGGTCCTCAGCAGCTTCGGCGGCCAACAGTTCAGACCGAAGCTCCTCAAGGGATTTCCCTGCCTCGGCCAGCTCTTCGATCAATTCATACTGTTCGCTAAAAGAAACAGTGAAAGTGATGACCATGTGCAAGTATTTCGGCTTGGGTTGTTTGGAGTTGTGTATAAGCATTTTGTAAAGCCTCACAATTTCATCCACAGAGTAACCATCAGCATACTCGTGTTCTTCGTGGATTTCAAGGTGTAGTTCAGGAACGCGGAGTGATTTTATTTTGCGGTTAGAGGTAGCAATGCGATCAGTTTCTGATATCATGACACATTTCAAGAATGTTTTCACCGTTCCTAGTGATTCCCAGTCCCAGTACAAGGGAACCACATCGGGAAGATCACATTCGGGTTTTTCATGGCGATAAATCATGTACCGCTTCCCTAAGTACTCAACAATAAGGGGGAGGACCCTGTCGTCGTCGATTTCTTCAGAGAGCTTCATCTCGTCCGTAAAAGACGAGTCGTTGTCATCCTCAATTAGAGACAAGTCGGGGACATCTTCTATTAAGGCGGACTTGGAGTCATTATCATGTATTTCACGGTCGTCCTCACTTAGGGAATCAAGTAGCCCATCACTGAGATTGACATCTTCTTTTTCATTGGTGGACTTTGTAAGGTTTTTTCTCGATCCGCTTGATTCTTTGAGCGGCACACGTTTTCTGGCCTCCGTTGATATGGGCGAGTCGCTGTCTTCATCCAAGAGCTCTTCACCCAGGACATTCTTCAAGTCGCCATCCAAGTTATCATCCAAGTTATCATCCAAGTTATCATCCAAGTTATCATCCAAGTTATCATCCAAGTTATCATCCAAGTTATCATCCAAGTTATCATCCAAGTTATCATCCAAGTTATCATCCAAGTCACCACCCAAGTTATCATCCAATTCACCAAAGTCATCACCATCCAGATCTGAAGCATCATTATCACCCTCTAAATCGGATTTCCCCTTCTCACTGTCGTCTCCTTTCTTCTGTTCAGCCTCGCTGAAGCCCCCATCTTTCCCATCCTCTTCACTTTCCAAGTTCTCAATATCTTCCTCGCTATCAAGTTCAATCACCAGCTGCTCCCTATTATACCCAATGCCTGTACGTGATTGTTCCTGGGAAGTCACCTTAATTACCTCGAGATCGCTATCATCAAACGCATCACTCTCATCATGGAGCTCATCTTCACTTTCAATTATACTGGCATTTTCAAACCCACGCTCATCACTGGTCTTTTGTTTATCGTCCCCTTCTTTTTCATCTTTTTCATCTTTTTCATCTTCTTCATCTCGTTCATTTTCTTCATTTTCTTCATCTCGTTCATTTTCTTCATTTTCTTCATCTCGTTCATCTTCATCTTCTTCACCGTCTTGTTCCTCTTTTTCTCCCTCAGCCTCACTTTCACTAAGCAACTCCTCAAACTCTTGCACATGATTGTGCTCCTCTTGGCCACGCTGGACTTCACCTTCCTTCAAAACATCATTCGCCAATTCCGAGACGTTTGATTGAAATTCCGTTTCCGCAAGTGAATCGTAGCCGGTATCAGAATCTCCAGGAAACTCATCGAGGTGTTGCAGTGTCGTCATTTGGTATAGATATCTTTTTGTTGCGAGGGTGTTTTTTGCTGTAAAAAAAGAGCGGAATCAAATATATTTGCTGAATTTAACGCACCTAAAGCACAGATTCACTCAATTGATTCGTATAACAGAAAATTTTGCGGTCAAAAATGTGTTATTACTAATAAACGCGAGTTTGGCTGTGTGCTACGACTCCACACTATGCGTAGGGTGTTTGTTCGCGCCTCACGACCGTTATAACGATATAGACATATAACGATATGTTAATGTTTTCTCGATGATTTAGGCTGGGCATGAGTCAAAACTTTCGGGAAAGAAAATACTAGAGGGTTAAGAAGTTATTGAGTTGGTGAGAAAGGTGTAATCTATTTTGATAGATTTACAGAATATTGGATGGCACCAGGTTTATAGTCTTGATGGATATAACGATACGCCCACGGCCGCGAAACCCAACGTATGCTTGTACGCTTAGCGCAAGCCACCGTATTGTTTAATCAAGTAATTACATATTTCACCGGCGACTTCAACATGACTCATCTCTGAACTACGACAACATCATAGTTTTCTTCTTGTCTTTCTCTTTTGTATTATTTTATCTGCTCCTTTGATGGTATGAAGCATCATTGTTCACTCTATACATTTATTTGTTGATTGTACGGAAACCAACCCAACTGTTTCCACATTTACGCCCACATCCAACCGAGGGCATCTCCTAGTTCAT
Source organism: Metschnikowia lachancei (assembly GCA_030572615.1). Taxonomy (NCBI): domain Eukaryota; kingdom Fungi; phylum Ascomycota; class Pichiomycetes; order Serinales; family Metschnikowiaceae; genus Metschnikowia; species Metschnikowia lachancei. Next base: position 9,490 of record JAJMAK010000338.1, on the reverse strand, counting down.
ACGAGACTTACTTCTTATGGTGCCCATACTTTGAAGCTTTGGGGCTCCACAACAGACACAGGCTTGCTCAAATCATTTGAGCTCAAGTCCGCAATAACAGCCTCACCCTCGGCTTTGGCAGCTTCTGTAACACTAGCTTCTGAAACTTCCTTCAACGACTGCTTAGCCGGCTTGAAAAGAAGCGTTTGCACCTCACTTAAAAGCCTAGTGGCATTCGCCAAATCTTCATCTTTTGTAGTAGGCTTCGTGCCTTCATCTTCCGCAGGTTTGAGAAGGCGAACAACTTCGTTGAGTTTCTTAGTGATGCCTATTGTCGATCGCGTCAATGCCAACCTATCAACAAAGATATCATTCTGTTGCTGTGCCAAGTTTTTTCTTTCCCTCTGATAGATTTTCTCCAACTCATTCACTTTTTTCACTTTAACGTCAAGTTTAGTGAGTTCTTGATTGAGAATCGTATTAGTGAGCTTCTGCATCTCGCGTTCTTCATAACTTGCAAACAAATGGCTTCGTGCACCGATCAGTCCCAAAACAGCAGTTGATGCATTTTTGAGCAATTCATTTGGCGTTTCGTTAGTCTTGGAGTTAAATTCTTGAGCCAATTTTTCGTCCACTTCGTCCTTAGATGCTGTCTCTTTGCCATCCTGCGTCTCTTCTTTTCCCTCAGCTTTACCAGACTCGTTCGCGTCTTGTTTTTGTCCATCATACACTTCCCTCACTTTCTTTAGTAATGATGCATCAATAACTTTTGATGCATTCCCACTGGCAGCTTTGACCACATCTGCGTCCACAAGGTTGGTCATGAATATCAAATTGCTTATGACTGGGTTATCAGCAGTTAACACGGGAAAGTTTGCTGCGAATTTCAAGATCCCAAAATCATCTTCGTTGAGTTTGTTATATTTGTCTTCAATGGGCAACTTAAGAAACTTAAGAATACAATCTTGTGGTGTGCGATTTCCTCCAACTGTTTGGGCGATTTTGTACCAGTCATTTTGGTGCTGTTGAATGCCTAATAACAAATTCGCAAGTTCCTTTGACGACCAGTCGCCAGTTTCAACCTTTTGTTTTTTTGTTGGCGGTTCCTCACCTCTTTCATCTTGATGATTGGATTCTTCAATTCTACTAAGTTTGGTACCAGCACCTGCTTGTTCACCGTTCATCAACTCCTTAAGCTTTTCAACATTTACATTGCCTTGCAAAGGCTTGTACGTGTTAAACGGGAATAATCCTCTGGGTGTATCATATTGAACGTGAAAGTCGCCGCAATAAGGTAAACCAACCAGTGCGCCATCTGGGGCTTTCTCTAAAGCATAAGCAGGTTTGAACTGAGGGTTTACCTGGTAATTAATAAGACCCCACTTGTTCAAGAACCGATGAACTCTCATCAAAGTCCCGACATCGCCCACCAAAGTACGGCGACAAGATGTGAGAGTTAGGTACTCATTGGGATTGAGTCTGTACGCGTTAATCATGAAATTTCGATAGTCGGCGTAGATAACGGGCGACTTAGACGGATGTGATGTCTCGAAGAACTCGGGCAAAGAGTCCTTCTCGATCTGGTGGATCTTCTTCATATTAAACCAGCTCGCATAGGATGGGATAATTATGGCGTGCGACTGGCGGATTCGGGTCTTATCATCGGCATTTATATCGACTGGTTGCGAGTCTTGATGGGATGCATCGTCCAGCTCCTCGCGCTCTTGATCAATATCAGTACTGTTTACCTTTTCGAGTTTAACTGAATCAGCAGACGGAGTACTTCTTACCGCGCCATTGCCTTGAAGTTCATTCTCAGATCCATGATTCTGGGTCTGAGTCTGAGTCTGAGTCAGGTTCAGATTCAGATTCAGATTCAGTGGTTCTCCCAGGCTTATCGAAGGTTCGGACTTCAGTGGTTTTCCCAGGCTTGTTGTTTCTTCGGAATTCTCCGTAGAAGCTTCCTGTTCCGGAAGTTTTGTAGAGGAACTTGGCTTAGACAGCTGGGGACTTTTTGACGAGGACGTCACTGATTCATCTTGTGCATCCAAGTCCATGTCAACTGTTCTATCTTGGCCGTTATGACCACTTGTTTCTGAAGAGATACCACTTGTAGAAAGTTCCAGCTGGGCGAAGAAGTTTTGGGATAAATCTTCGGCCAGTTGTGGACCAGCAGCTGAATGGGCATCTTTTTCCGTTGCCGGTTCAGATGGACGGGCAGTTGTTCCTGATGGGACATCGTGCTGGAGCAGATGTTGGGTTTGGAACTGATGATCTGGATTGTTGGACGATTGGGGTAATTGAGATTGATCATGCTCATTTGGTGCTTCTGAAGGTGCACCCAGCGAGAGTTCAGTGGAAGGTGGCACATGTGCGTCTGGTTGTAGGTTACTCGAGGAATTATCCTCGTTTGGCAAGAGGTGCTCTTTTTGAGCCGATTCATTGTTAGGTGTAGCAGCTCTCCCAATGTCTTGGTGATGGTGGACGGCACTGTCCCAGTCCAGAATCATCTCTCCGCTGCCAAACAAGTTATCGTCGTCGTCGTCGTCGGCGGCGGCGGACTTGCTGTGGCTGATTCCTGGAGAGTGATTGTCCTGGTGGGAGAATTGATGATCGGGATGATCCATGTTGTGGTTGATGTTATGATTATTGTTGTGATTGTTATTGCTGTTGTGGCCATGATTATTCTCGTGATGATGTTGTTGGTTGTGATGACCGTGGTCTTCTAGCAGGGTCGAGTCATGGGTCAAGCCGTAGTCATCAGTGAAGGACAAATCAGTGTTTTGGACATGCGCAGTATCGTGGCCATGTTCTGCGTGATGCAGGGACTCGCCGGGCGAGACATCTAAGTCCATGTTATAAAACAGTGGAGACTTGCTCCCCATAAGACTTGGGTCAACATCAACATCGACACCAACACCACCAACGTCGACGTCCATGGAGTTGGCGGCGTGGGGCAGTAGACCATGAATCATGTCGGAGTCAGACATTGCGGTAATGGTAGATTTATAAGAATTCCGACTTGTGCAGGGGAAATTACCTGGGGGTGTTTTTTTTTTAATGAGATTTGCGGGCCGAGTTGAATTTGGTGTTGGAGAGTTTTTGGCTGGGAGAGGCTGGCGTGCGCACCGCAGGAAAAAAACCGCGTTGATAGTCCGGAAAGCGTGCTGCTAAAAGAAAAGCACAACCCGCACGCGTGAATGATGTGCCAATGTTTTGTTTTGCAATAATGTTTTGCAGTAATGTTTTGCCGCCCTTTAAGTCTATCAAGATTTCCAAAAGGCAAATAATAAAACAAAGAATATAGATGATTAACAAAACAAAAAGCTTGCCGCTGTAGATTATTGTCTTTCAATATTTCAGTTGCCAAGTATTGATGTTGTTGTATGCGGTTGTAGTATGCGGTTGTAGTATCGCTTGTACTTGATTATATGGTGCAACAAGTAAAAATCAAGGACGCCAAATTAGTAGGATGTGTGGGTGGAATAAACGGGGACCTATTAAATGGGAGTACAAACGGCGTAGGATGACGAAGAACGACAACAAAAACAAACGGAAGCAAAAACAAAATGATTATCAAGATCAATATCAATATGAAGCAACAATAAAAAGAGTCTAGGTATTAACAAGAATTAGAGCGGCCGAATGGTTTTCAAAAAAGAGAAAAAACTGAACCTGGGCAATCCAAATGATGGCACTTTCGAGTTTGTATTTCCCGAACTTATTCTTTTTGCCTTGATAGCGGTAAGATTATCCAGTGTGGTGGGGTGTGGGCCGCTTCGGCACGGTCGTGCGCTTTCCAGAAACACCAGGGAGATACACAGCAAACATAAACTTCGCCTGGGCGAGAAAGCCGTACATCCGAGCGAGTTGGTTTTCGAGAGGCGGAAGCGAAGTGGCTTGCTTGGTTAAAAAAGGGATAAGGGAAAAGGGAAATGAGATAGAAGAAAAGAAAGAAGAAGGGGAAGAGAAAAGAACAGGTGTTTGAAAATCAAAATGCAATGGCTCTCCAGATAAGAAAAGCCAAAAGAAGAAATAAGACAAATTTTCCAAAAAAAAAAAAAAATCTTTGACAGAACTCCACATAAGCGTGTCCAGCATGCATCAGCAAACCACCCTGGGAAAAATAGAACCTGGGGCCCGGAGCCACTTGTTTGCAGTGGGTAAACATGAGAGAATTTCTTTTTTTTATTACTTTTTTTGATGATTTTTTTGATGTTTCTTTGATGTTTCTCGTTTCTTGCTTTTCTAAGCCCTTAAAATGCTCTTTTCCCTAAAAGATGGGGAAAATTGCCTTTGTTTCTACTGTCTCAGCTCCCGAGTGGTGAGTTTCCATCCAGGGCAGAAGGCGGCAGTCGCGGAGAATGCATGGGCCGTGAGGATGACGATGATAAGATGTTATCGAGAAGCCCAAACCGTACCAAGAAAACGACCAGAGAAAAAAAAAAAAAAAGAAAACAACCGGAGAAAAAAATAATGATTTCTCTATTTTTCTTGGGAGAATTTGTCTTTGGTCTGAGTTCGTGTTGTCCTTTTGATTATGAGTCCGATGGATGAAACATGTTCCTGGGGTGGCGTTATCAGATGAAACTTTTTATGCCCTGCTATTTTTACTTGGTGGTAGGCTTTTTGGTGCCTTTTCTAGGCCCCACCGGCCCAACCGGCCCATCTGGCGCCAGTGGCTGCGCCGCTGCGTCTTCTTTGCCTGGACGCTGTGCCGCAATTTCCAGCACCATGCATGCGATGCGTGGGGCCGATCACCAGTGATAGGACGGGGAAGAGACAGGAAAGAGACGGGGAAGAGAGGGAAGAGAGGGAAGAGAATACGAAAGAGAACTCTTTAAAAAAGTGAACTTCATTGTTTTGTCAGGGGGTGTTGTAGGAGGAAATATGTTGGAGAAATTACAAACCCTGGTGTATTTTACATGGCTTCAGGTGGGGAAAATCATATACCTGTGGGTCTACGGGGAGCGCATGCACAGGGAGCAACCGAGGTTTCTGCCCAAATCTTGGTTGGCTACGAACGGAGACAAACTACATGCGTTTTTATACTGTTTTCTGGTGACCTTTCAGGTCTGAAGATTTTAAACCGAGGAAGGCCATTTTGTTTACTAATTTATTTATTTATTTGTTTTGTTTTGTTTTTTGGCCGGGCTTTATATGTGGCATCCTGTGCCTACACCTGCCTACATCTGCCAGGCAAAGGCAGAGTGTCGCGAGCCTACAGCTGGAACAGTGCCTACTAACGCTTGCCCAAAGAAGTGCATTATTGCATGAATAACTCACAAAGTAACAAACAAGGGATTAGAAAAGAGGAAAAATTGATGGGAGGTCCTACTTTATGAAAATTGCTGTAGCAGAGTTTAGTACACTTTCGTGGTTGCAAGGGTGAAACTCCCGAAAGACCAGTGTCCTATGCTCAGCCAGACTACGTCTGCCTCTTTAGCTTATGATCGCTTATGATAGGTTTTGATAGCTGATAGCTGATAGCTTATGATAGCTGATAGCTTATTACCACAGCTTATGGCCATATGACACCAACAGTACGCTAAAAAATAACATAGTTAACGTAATGTTTCCCATGATTTCCAAAGTGCTTATACCAAATACTAACACATGGATGCTGCTCAAAACACTGGACAACACCAGCCAAAATAAGAAGGCTCGGCCACCATACAGTCACGTGCGCACACCGAGGGCTCGACCCCTAGGCACCATGCACACCCGCGGCCTCTTCCCTCCGAATGCTCGCACTGCACTGCACCAGGCCGTAGGAAAAAAAAAACCTTGAAATTTTCTCATAGTGAAGCCCTTCTCTTTTTTTTTCAACTACATCGTCACAATGGTTCGTTACGCTGCTACCCCAGTTAACCCAGCTAAGTCTGCGTCCGCACGTGGTGCTTACTTGAGAGTCTCTTTCAAGAACACCAGAGAGACCGCCCAAGCCGTTAACGGTTGGAACGTCGAGAAGGCTCAAAAATACTTGTCCGATGTCTTGGACCACCAAAGAGCCATTCCTTTCAGAAGATTCAACCACTCTATCGGTAGAACCGCCCAAGCCAAGGAGTGGGGTGTCCAAAAGGCCAGATGGCCAACCAAGTCCGTCAACTACGTGAAGGACTTGTTGCAAAACGCCACATCCAACGCTGAGGCCAAGGGTTTGGACGTTTCTAAGTTGAAGATCACCCACATCCAAGTTAACCAGGCTCCTAAGCAAAGAAGAAGAACCTACAGAGCCCACGGTAGAGTCAACGCTTACCAATCGTCTCCATCTCACATTGAGCTTATTGTCACTGAGGAGGAGGAGCAAATTGCCAAGGCTGCTGAGCCAAAGCAACCAAGATTGAACACCAGACAAAAGGGTAGATTGGCTTTCCAAAAGCGTCTTGCTGCTGCTAAGCCTGCTGCCAAGGCTTAACTTTAGTTCATATATAAGGTAATATATTATATCATGTGACGGCGAGTCTTCTGCAGAGTGAAAATATAATGATGATAATAAGAAGCGTGTGTAGGTTTTTGTAGTCTCGGGTTGTAGTCTTGGGTTGTAGTCTTGGGTTGTAATCTTTTGGGTTGTTGGTTGTATTTGTTTGGTATTTTATTGATGGATGTCGTGTGCCGAGTCCATGTGTGTAATGACAGTGGAGCTGAACAAGAATGTAATGAAGTTGACAGGGTTTGGTTTTCTGTTGATTGAATGTGAATATGATAAGATGTGATTTTACAAAACAAAGTCTTTGAAAATTTGAAATGTAGACTTCAATTCGTCACCTGATGATGCGCATTCTGTTTATTAGATTTATGGTGCACCCTTGAGTTAAGAAAGAAACGGGAATTTCCCATACTATTTGACAAATCCTTGAAAACACTAATGAATTAGAAAGATGTAATCATCTAGTCACTTTGGAAATCCCAATTAGAGACTTATACACTGAAGTATGTGAGAATGCATATTACATCAACTCAAACAACAGAATTAGTCTTGTGCCATCATCTAAGCCGGTGGTGTGTTAACTTCAAAATATGATAGAACTAGCAGCAGAAAAACACCACTGGATGTAACAAATCAAGATAATTATAAGTGGGAGACCATTCATTTCTCATTCATTTCTCATTCATTTCTCATTCATTTCTCATTCATTTCTCATCCCATATTCCATATCCTATATAATCGATGATATACTTACTATTTACTAAAGAATAGTGGGGTCCCATACACAATTTGCTCATGTTATGCATTGAAATTCCATTAAATAATACTAGAAAGGCCGGTGGTCAAAAGTTGGCGAGTTGTGACTGGGTTTGTTTGCATGGATCGATGTATTGAGAGGTAATAGTCATTTTCTTGTCTACCCCTCTCTTATCCGGACGCCTACCCCAGGACATCAAACCGGTGAAAATTTCACCAAAATTTTTACACTGACAAGTACAATGTGCTTATTGATCCACCAAAAGAAGAATACCACAATATCAAGTAAATTGGATTTAATTTGCCGCTTGAATAGCAGAGGTGCTCATGTGGAATCCGTTTAAGACAGGTCTACGATAGTCTGGATGCATGTCCCTCACACTAATGATAATCAGTAAAAATATGTCTACCCTTCATGAACTACTTTCCGGAAAAAAAACTCAAAGTTTCTATTTAAGGTACTATCCGACTCCAGAACCAGTTTCCAAATGCTTTAATGGAATTCTCCGCCACGTTTACCACAAGTAGTAACACCCGAAACACTTCGCTAGTCTATCATGCGGCTGCGACTAAAAGAACGGTATGCATAAAATCGGGAAAGTATTCATCTTATTACTATATCTGTATTACCACAATTTTTCTCGACTAAGTCACCAATAGATGTATTTCTTGGAAGTTTTCATTGGACTGAAATTTTCGAAATCCTCTGAAATCCTCTGAAATTTGAAATCCATCTTAAATGAGTTCCCAAGTATTAGAATACGTGCTACTACATTCTGATACTGTCTGTTGCAAGTCTTCATAAAATACCCTTGATGATTTGCCGTGAGTATTCTCGACAGACGGTGAAGGGGCATTAAATGTTTTCATAGTGAATTCTGATTTGAAAACGGGAAAACGGGAAAGCTTCTCGGAAGTGCATATTTTCTTCCGTTTTCTCGGCAGTTGGGGTGATATAAACCAATTGAGGCTGCACAGCCAACCAAAAGTGATAAGAAGTGTAAATTAGACTAAATGTGAAATCTTCAAAGTTTTGAGCAAATGTTTCCAACTTTGCCTATCCATATTCATCACCCACGTTTTTAAGTATACTGGACTTCTCAATGAGATTGACTGGCCGCCTGAGTGCACGCTACTACTCTGGAGAGTCTGCAAAAGTCCTAAGATAGTCCTTTTCACAATAAATGGCTCCCTGGGTGTCATGATAGCAAAAGCAACTCTCAACCAACAAAGCGTGTCTCTTTAAATTTCTCTTTAAATTTCTTTTTTATTTCTTTTATGAAAGAAACATTTCAAATATGTTCTGTGAAATCATTAATACATTCTTATATATATATAATAACTGCTGCGTAGTGATGAAATAGCAAGCGAAAACAATGATGTGAAAATCGAAAAAGCAATAATTCATGCAAAAAAGAACCAATCTTTTATATTCTTCCAGAAACAAAGCTCCACAACGAAAAGTCTTGAAAAACTGCCCATATTAAATCTTATATTCCATTACCAGACTATGAACCATGCCTCCGCCTATACAGCAATGTGGACAATTGCGCGGTGTTCAACGCCATGGCCCCAATCAGTCTTCTCCCATTCACGTCTAGCTCCAAGTCAAAGTGTCCATATTTCAAGGCAGAAAAGAAAGGAGGTGCCATAAAAAGAAACAAACCAACCCGAATACAACCAAAAATACCCAGTCTTCATATTTTTTTTTGAAGAAACAATTGTATAATGCCCATATTAGTGCCCCCTCTACGAGACTTGACCACCCAGTAACTGTGCTCATATTTACATACACACCACCCGATCCACGCGTACACCTCGTCCCGCCCCTCTGGCCAATAACTGACTTTTCTTTTCGCACCACGAAAAGATGCGTCTTTCACCTCACCTATCTCGGTTCATACTTTCTATCACCTAAAGAAACATCAATACACAATGGGAGGTTCAGGTCCTAAAGCATACATGGGTTGGTGGGGTTCCATCGGATCCCCAACGCAGAAATACGTCACTTCTTACACGGTGTCGCCATATGCCACCAGACCTTTGAAGGGTAACTTGTATAACTCTGTTTTCAACGTCTTCAGAAGAACCAAGAACCAGATTGCTTACGTGGTGATCCCAGGTGTCATTTTCTGGAACATCTGGACTGCTGCCAGAGATTATAACGAGTACTTGTACACGAAGGCCGGCAGAGAGGACTTGGAGAAGGCCAACGCCTAGAAAGGCCCATCATTATCTGCAACATGCATATCGTCATAGTTTATTAATACACGGATCCGAGAGTTTTTGCTGTAGATGTAGGCGGAAGTGGGATGGAATAAGATG
>JAJMAK010000337.1:0-18318 GCA_030572615.1 Metschnikowia lachancei | reverse complement strand
GTTACTGGTACTGATGGATCTAGAACTCCTGTTGTTGTTACTCCTCCAGCTTCGATCACGTCTGACTGGACTGGTTCTTACACCACCACTTTGATTGTTACTGGCACTGATGGATCAAAGACTCCTGTTGTTGTTACTCCTTCGGCATCCATCACTTCTGAGTGGACTGGTTCTTACACTACCACTTTGATTGTTACTGGCACTGATGGATCAAAGACTCCTGTTGTTGTTACTCCTTCGGCATCCATCACTTCTGACTGGACTGGATCGTACACCACTACTTTGATTGTTACTGGTACCGACGGATCTAGAACTCCTGTTGTTGTTACTCCTCCGGCTTCGATCACTTCTGACTGGACTGGTTCTTACACCACCACTTTGATTGTTACTGGTACTGATGGATCAAAGACTCCTGTTGTTGTTACTCCTTCGGCATCCATCACTTCTGAATGGACTGGTTCTTACACCACCACTTTGATTGTTACTGGTACTGATGGTAGCAAGACTCCTGTGGTTGTTGTTCCGCCTGCAACCTTGGCTCCTACGTTTTCTCAGTTCCCATTCAATTCCGGTGGTTGGAACCTGTCATATGTTGGTGCTAGCACGTCATCTATTTTGAGGCCAACTGGAAAATCAAGTATCGTCTCTCAATCCAGCCTCACGACTGAAACAGTCACTTTTGTTAGTACCTCCACAGATGGCTATGGAAGTACAAAGCTTATTACGGCTACATTGACAACCACTTACTGTCCTGCCAGCAGTGTCTCCGAACCTAGTTCCACCACAGAAACCAGGACCGTGATTAATACATCTACTGATGGATATGGCAACACTCAGTTTGTGACATCAACTCTCACGACGACATATTGTCCTGCTAGTTCTGCTTTTGAAACTAGCTACACAACAAAGACCCTCACTTCTGTTTCGACTGTGAGCTTGGGCCCTGGCGCTACGACTTTGACCACATTTACTGTGACCCTGACTTATTGTCCAAAGTGCACACATGGTACTACTAGTAGAACAACGAAGAGTGATACTCCGGTTCAAACTCCTACTACCGAGGGCACTGGTGGGCCTCAAGGAGGTGCCAATGGAGGAAACGGGGTTAACCCAACTGCCTTGCCTGGCTCTGGCTCTGGCTCTGGCTCTGGCTCTGGCTCTGGCTCTGGCTCTGGCTCTGGCTCTGGCTCTGGCTCTGGCTCTGGCTCCGGTTCTGGCTCTGGCTCTGGCTCCGGTTCTGGTTCTGGTTCTGGTTCTGGCTCCGGCTCCGGTTCTGGTTCTGGTTCCGGTTCTGGTTCCGGTTCTGGTTCTGGTTCCGGTTCTGGTTCTGGTTCTGGTTCTGGTTCTGGTTCTGGCTCCGGTTCTGGTTCCGGTTCTGGCTCTGGCTCCGGTTCTTCAGGCTCCAATGGAAACTCAAATGGTGGCAATGGTCAGAGTGTTACAACTGTCGCTCCAGCTTCAACGTCTTCCTCGGTAACTGCTCCTAAGGCTTCTTCTGTTTCAATTCTCCAGGGTGGATCCCCTCGCATGTCTGTGATTCTGACTATGTTGCTCACCCCGCTTTTGGCTTTCCTTGTCTAGATTTATCTAGATTAACTTTGCTGTTTCGTGTCCTCTGGACGTACGGTTTGCGACTGCAAACCCTTAATTTTTCGAGGTTGTACGCGTGAATTGTCAATTACATAGTATGACTGACTTATGGACGGAACAATTCATATTGTTGCAACCACCCATGTTATATACATTTTGTACCAGTTATAAAGCTGGCTTTTCGAATCCAAAACTTGTTATTTTTGAGACATGTTCTATTGTAGCTTTGTAATCCTTGGCACATTAATATATCATGGGGCAAAAGAGGATATGCGTGTATGTCATCTGAACACCGGGGCAAACAACACGGGTGGTGGACCTCGTGGGTGTTGCAATTTCAACAACAATCTGTTGAATACGAAGGGTATATGGGGATGTATCTCATTTTTAGCTCTATGGGAATATATATATATATATATATCATAATTATATTGTCGAAATTTCAAGGAGGATTCATCATGAGCCTTGTCGTGGTGAATAGTCTTCACCTCACAGAGTGTGTTAAGTCCTTCATGGGGTGTGTCCAGGCGAATCACATAACAACAACTACCACTGTTTGAATCATCTCTGTAATTAATTAAATAAGTGTTAGAGAAAAAGTCTCTACTCCACTTCGTGGAACTTTACATAATCCCCATAGTATTATTCCAAAAACGTTCTTTGTTGAGACGACCTCTTTTGGACCGTGGTGAACCCAAAGAATCATAGGAAAGTCTTCAATTGAAAGGATGTGTTTAATATGCGTGAACGTTCTTTTGGACTCAGGTTGTACAGGATTTTCAATAATCATTTGTCCATTTTGCGTATGTAGTATTCAATGCCGAGACAAAAGCCGCTATGAGAAGAATAATTAAATTATTCAATAAGGGAATTGTTGTATCTCTGGAGGGTACTGAAGTCGAAAAATCGACAATATTATTTGAAAATCCTGTAAACTTTTCTTTTGGTTGGTGGTTAAGAAAGAACCGCCATTTCACGCTACTTTTTAAAATACCAAGTTCTCTTTACATATACTGTGGCAGTCTTCCATTTCTTAGCTATATGACAACATGGGTTGAAAATACCCGATCTTTCAAACGTGAAAATTCTGTGGGTGCAAACCAGTTTTTAATTTGAGAAGCGATTTCTAATGCGACATCAAATGTCCAAAACACTTTCTTCAGAACGTACCGTCATGAATATTAGCACTTTAAAGCCAGGGGATAATCATATACTCCCTTTTATGACTGCAATAATCGGTGTTTAACCTACATCTTGGTAGTGTTAAAGTAGCCCCCAGTTGGAGAGAGGGTGGTTTGAGAACGCGCAAGAAGCCAATGTTCGTCTTTTTAGTACAGCCTTGACACGAACCACATGGCTATTTGTGATCGCTACAGATTAAACTTATGAATCAAGAAAGAATATTTCAAGAATTTCATAGTTTAACCTGTGGAAGGAATGTGTTATTTGGTTTTCGGCTCGTCACTAATTAACGAGGCAAAAAGTGAGAGAAGGGCCAAACATGTTATTGAGCCACGCATTACTCACCCAAATCACACCCCGGCTTCCATATTTTCATATGCTTGTCACCCGTTTTGGCTTGCTGTTCCTCTGTTTCTTTTGGATGATAGACTGATGAAAAAAGACAAGCAGGTGTTTGATGCCATCTTTTCTCTCTCTATTAGATTCCAATTGCATATTCAATGTATTCAATGATGATGTATAAAAAGCTCTTTTCCTAGTGGAAAGAGCGTCTATTTATATTTTCCCGGAATGAGCCTTCGAAGAAGGCAACTGGGACTTCTGTAAGAGACTAGATAGTAGACGAACCTGATATGTTGACGATTGAGGCATTTTTTCCTAAAGCGGAAGGAGTCAAGTGGAACTGGCCTACTTAAGCGAAACGTATCCAGCAAGGTTTGAGAAGTGATAACCTATATTGGATCAGTGGAGTCCTGAAGTAGGTCATAGTATCATACCATCGGAAAGCTCCGATGTGATACTTTCCTGAAGTAGATAATCAAGGTGCTGAAGTGGACTAGAGTATTACTAATCGGAGGATTGAGTGTGAAACGGACCTGAAACGAGGAGCAAGGTCTTGAAGTCGAGGAGCTAGGTCCTGAAGTAGATGAACCATGTCCGAAAGGAGATGTGCAAATCCCGAAGGATAATAGAGTAGCACACAATGGGATGATGGGATGTTTCAAGTTAAAGCCGTACGTCCTAGTACGGCAATCTGCCACGTACTGACTAGAGGTGCATCACACACACACACACACTTTCTCTCTCCTTTTTTTTTTTTTTTTTTGGTTGTTCCTGTTTTAACCTCCGATTTCGAGCCTTCCGTAATCCTTTTAATGCACTTTCAGCTGGATGCAACGAATTATTCAAACCAGGCTCAACTTAAAGTTCAAGTTTGAGCAATTTTCTCTAAAAATCCCCCGGTATTTGTGGGTGCTTCTGGGGCTCTCGAAAACTTCGATCTTTCCACAGTTGGGTCCACTTGAAGTTGTAGTGTGAGCGTATGAAAATTCCGACCAGGCTTTAGAGGCACGAAGCTGGTAATTTAAAAGGTATTCGTTATTATCCCTGATTTATAAGTTTCAATTCTGGGGCCAAATAGTAGCCTAAGAAACCAATTAGTTGAGAATGTCTCGAGCATATTTCATTATTTTTTTTCCCCATAGTCTCACGGCACTAAATTCCAGTCACTCACTCAGGAATCCCTGACAGGCTGAATCACTGCTCTCCAAACAAGAGGTAACTGGCAAGGTTCAGAAGTTAAGCAGTGGCGATTGGTCCCATCGTCCTGCCAGCCACTTTTAAGTCATATATATCGCAGATGCTGCAAATTTAGGACATAATACACGATTTGAAGCCGTGTTATTTCATATCAGAATTCATATCACCTAGTATACTTGGCAGTAAGAGTTTTTTGTCGTTCTAAATAGTCGGTTGTCCAAGTTTCTTCAACTTATTGAGCATTCTTCGCCGCCTAATGGGATGAGGTATTGGTCATTTTCGAACCTCGCTGGGATACCGAGACATTCCACAAAAGTTCATTTCGATGGTGTCATCATGAAGCAATTTATCCTCAGTTAATGCAAATCAAGGCCCGTTTTTCGATGAAAAATTAGACGTTCGTGTCAGAAATAAGTGAATACATCTGCAAATTGTAAGAAGAAGAAGAAGAAGAAGAAGAAGAAAGAGACAGGTGAGAAGAGAGATTGTAGTAAGTTGAAGATTGAAGATTGAAACTTCTTGTGTACCAAAAGTAGCCAAAATAAGAATGGTTTTTCCATCATTAAATGTGGAAATCCCGGGATTTATATATTCCGATTTCCGGAAACGTGGTTGTTTGAGTGCGGCCGTGTTTTAGCTATTCGCTTATACTTTACCTGACAGCCCGTAAGCCGAAATTTTCTAATTCTCCCCACTCAATCATTTGTACTCCAGAGACATAAAGCTTCGGGAAATAAATCAGAAATTTTCCGCTTTTCCTTAAATTCGAAACTGTCTAAAAAGGGGGGTTTCCACGTTCCCACACCATCAAAACTAATTAATAAACTAAATCAAAGCTTACAGAAATTTCATAATTTGAAAAATGTAAATGCCACAAGACTACCTATCACGAGATCCGGTCGCCACAATATCGATTTGGCCAATAATGACTAGTCTAGCTCCATGAAGCTCCTGCGCCTTTTGCGGCACTCATAATATCCCAATGTAGAAAAGTTTTGATCAGTTTGAGAATCTATTCTTTCATATCTCATGTCAAACTCTAGAATAGTTTCTAAAAGAACAAAATGGATCTATTTATTTTATAAACTATCGAAATATAATGGATCTAGTATTCTTTATGTGCGAAGAAAAGGGCAAATCCGGCCGAAGAGGAGAGGTTTTCTACAACAAATCCATTTTTTGTTCTTTCACATGAAAAAAAGTTTAAACAGGATTATATAAAAGTAAATATTACTATCAGTAGAATAACTTATGTCACAGATAACTCAAATAATCACTTACGAGACTCCTCAAGACCCTGTTTGATGGCATTACCCAAGTCTGGGTGGACCTTGGTGAAGTAAGCAACAACTCTCTCTTGGATTGGAACATCAGCAGCAGAAGCGTGGGCAACAACATTGTGGGCCAAGTTCTTTTGTTGGTCTGGGTATCTGGCCAAAACATGCCACAAGTCAGTGGCTTGTTTGAAGTCTGCTTCGGTGGCCTTCCAGTGGAATGGACAAGCAGCACCTTCCCAGACTTCCTGGTGCTCTTGAAGGCTGAACTTTTGGGTGGCGAAGGTGTTATTTTCAGAAATATAGTTTGGTGTGCTGCCCAAGTTTCCGTTTACTTGCATGTGACCATCTCTGATGTGAGGGTGGAAAGCACCGCTCACGGGACAGTTGACAGGGATTTGTTTGTAGTTAACGCCCAATCTGTATCTTTGGGCATCGGGGTAAGAGAACAATCTCGATTGCAACACCGGGTCTGCGGATGGCTCCATGTAAGGAACAGTGTGGGAAGGAGCAAAGGCGACTTGCTCAACTTCAGCGAAGTAGTTTTTTGGGTTCTCGTTCAAGGTCATCTTACCAAATCTTCTCAATGGGTAGTCCTTTTGTGGCCAGACCTTGGTCAAGTCAAACACCGAGAAATCGGCAGCCTTGGCTTGTTCAGCAGTCATGGTTTGGATGTAACAAGTCCAAGATGGGAAGTTGCCCTTCTCAATCTCCCTAAACAAGTCTTCTTGAGCATAGTCTGGATTGGCACCCGCCAAAGCAGTGGCCTCTTCGTTGGTGTTAGTGTTGAACCCTTGGTCACTCTTTAAGTGGACCTGGACGTAGTGCCAGTCACCGTTCTTGTTGGACCACTTGTAGGTGTGGCCAGAGTATCCGTGCATCTCTCTGTGAGAGCGTGGGGTACCACGGTCGGAGAACAAGATCATTACTTGGTGGATACTCTCTTCATTACTGGTCAAGTAGTCCCAGAAAATGTTGGGGTCCTTCAAGTGAGTTTGAGGGTCCCTCTTTTGGGTGTGGATGAAATGAGGGAACTTGGTTGGGTCTCTAAGGAAAAAAACTGGAGTATTGTTGTACACAAAGTCCAAGTTACCTTCTTCGGTGTAAAATTTGACAGAGAATCCTCTTGCGTCTCTGATCGAGTCGGCGGAACCGGACTCACCGCCAACGACGGATAATCTGGCCATCAAACGAGTCTTCTTGCCGATAGTGTCCAAGAATTTAGAGCTGCAAATGTCGGTAATGTCGTCAGTGACCTCGAAAACACCGTAAGCACCGGATCCCTTGGCATGCACAACACGCTCGGGGATTCTCTCTCTGTCGAAGTGAGCAAGGGAATCGATCAAGTTGAAGTCTTGCAACAACAATGGGCCATGTTGGCCAATTCTTTGAGAGGCCAATGGGTCAGAAACGGGACAGCCGTTGGAGTTAGTGTAGACAGGAGCCATTATGAAATAGAGCTAAAATCTGGCAAAATTAAAGGTAAAAATATAGTTAAAGTAAAGAAGAATATGTATAAAGTGGACATCTGGGTACTTAAATATCTACAGTGGCCAAGGCACCATTTCCAAGGGCAGCCGTAGGCTTGTGGGCCATCCATGCTTGCTTGCTGAGTAAGATTGCGGGGACAATCTAGCCCCGCTGTTTTTTAGTAAGCCTGTGATCATGCAGCCAATCCTAGCTTGCTAGTTACTCAGAGTATCTGTATTAAGAGTAGACCATATAAAAATTAATTTATCTTATAGACACACCCAATAACCAACTTTGTCGCGGTGTCCAGGTTTATTGCGCGAGGTGGCTCCCAGCACATTGATTTCTCATGTATGGTTTCAAAACACAAGTTATTATGAAAATACTATCACTTAGTCATGCCTCGTTATAATATCACACTGCACATGTCATTTAATTTGCCACATGATGTAGCTAACTATTTGGACTTTCTCATCAACTGGTGTAGAAGACTATATAAATAAACCTTAGGGAGATCAGAGCGCCGTGTTATATGCAGGTATAAGGGATACTTTAATAAAGATGTACGGGGTTTTCTTGAAGATTGATGCTATCAAAAGCGCAATCTTTTTTAACCTCTTGGTGAATTGTTAAATTATACTGTTTAAGTTCCCTAGGTTCACTCATCCCTTCCAAATATGTATCTTGGTGCACATAAAGAAGAAATGAAACAAAAATGATGTATTGTGGAGGTCTCGTTGATTCAATTATCTCACTATTGTGAGCACAACTACGCCATTGAGAAACGGCCTGGATCCAGGCGGTCAGAGACTCCACGGAGCACTAAGGTGCTAGAAATTAGTGATACTTTTTGAAAAACGACCTTTCGTACACATTGTTCTTTTTATTATTTTGTGGCCAATTAAACCAAATTCCCCAATTGTGCTGTTGCGTCGTCAAGCGCTGTATCTCACCTGATTTTTGCACTCGTGCGCCTTCCTGATGGCAGCTGTTTGCCCCGATTACCTCCAACATGGCCATATAATTCTAAAGGGTACATCTAGCTTGGGGATTATGATAAATTATCCGGTTTTTCTTGGGAGTAAATTATTCAGGGGCTTGGTTTATCGGCTTTTCTTTATTTTTATTTTTGGTGAGGATTCCTGGCGATTCCTTTTCTGATTGCCCGCACCGCATTTGGTTGGTTGCTATTTTCCTGTCCCAAAGAGCGTTTTTGCGCTTTGATAAATTTTGTTGTGCATAGTTGCTATTTCAAGCACAAATTTTCAAGCAACCCAAAGCAACCCAAAGCCACCGATATCTCCGTGAGTGGCTCAGTTGACGCACCCAGTGCAAAAAAGTGCGTCAAGGCATCGGATCTCATTCTCGATTGTTGCGGCCAGGGCTTATCGTGTATGTCTCGTTGGGACACTTGGTCCAGATTCTTTAAGGGTTTTTTTTTCTGCACCACCAAGAACACGGGGTTTCAATTTCAGACTTCAAAAGTGTAACATGAGTTCTTGAAGACGAATGTGGCGAATGTGTGGAGAAGGTGTCTCAGATAATAAAGGCCGGCGTTTTTCTTGACTAGCTTCATTACATGACTTCAGGGCCCCTACATTATGTCATGTTCTTGGCTTCCTTGGTGGTTTTGGAGAGAAGACTATGACCAATGTTTTTCTTTTCTTATCACGTCATATCCACTGGTGTCAAAATGGTACGGCGCTTTCCTAACAGCACATTCAATACGTCGTTCTCTCATTGGGATTATTGCCAATCTAGGAGAATGCCCCATCAGTTTTGGAAGCCGGATAGGTATTGTTACATGAAGATCTAAATTCCAAAGCTTCACGGACTTACAAGGGGCTTTCTTCCAGTGAATGAGGTAATGTAATATTATCAAAGATGATCACCTCAGACGGGACTTGATGTCCCTATGCATGTCTTGAACGAGATATCAGGAACACAGTTTTCTCTTCTTCCTACCATCTCTGGGGATTTATTTTGTGGAATTGCAGCATGATTGCCAGAGATTTTCTCCTGCGCAACTTTTGAGGCCTAGAGCTCAAATCAATCGGCGAACCATAACATGTGATAAAATCACAATTATGATGCACCAACCTCTTTTTTATTAAAGTATTGTCAATTGCCAGCAGAGGCTTATGTGTCAGCCTGAAGCGCATTGTTGAGGTACGCTTGCATTGCCGGAATCTCCAGCAGAACCTTTCCGCATGGGCCAGTGCAAGATTCGTATTTGTAATTCATTAAGGTGGTGAACGATGGTGATGTAAATTGCCTTTGGGTAAATAAAGCATCAGAGGTACGCTACGTGAAGTTTTCCACTATTTAAAGGAGCATGAACGGCATCCTTCGACAATCCGACGAACGTGGCATCAAGCGACTCGGTGGCTGAATTGGTTTGTGCCTGTCTTCGTAGCGTGCACAACGACCATATCAAGAAGTGTTAAGTCACCCAATTTATATATGAATTCTGAAAGAATTTAGGGGGAGATGGCTATACGCGGGGTTTTCCAAGATAGGTGGGTAGCGGGGTGAAGAATCCGACTCCACCTCTCTTCTGCTCGAACACTTCCAAAAAAGGCAACTTTCCGTGATAGTTTTTATGTTCCGTCTGCCAGGCCTCGAAGATGCTTGGTTTTCTCCATACCTTGCTAAGCATAGTGAAGGTGGTATACCTATAGCATTTGCCAAACTTTAACCCTTATCAACCCAGCACTTCTATTTCCAGCAAATAGACGTCTTCTGGTGGGGTTCCCAAGAAAATTTCGATATTTTTTGTCATACGGGTAGCGAATCGTGAGCATAGCTGCATCTTCACTTTAGCTACTGAGGATATCAAGTTTGCTTGCCTTTCAAATTCAGTTACCAACTCGAAACATGGGCCGGTATTTCTGTGGGTCCTAGCACATCTTCAGTGGCACCCTAATGCAACAGTAATATCTGGCTAGCTCAATGGTCAGGGTAAAATTGTAGATTTCCCAGAAAGAAAAAGTAAGATGTTTTCTTCAGCTACTATCTTAAGCCGCCTAAAATCTTTCAAAATTCTGTAAAGTCCATAAGATTCTCCTGTGGAAATTGAAAAGACTAGAAATATCGCTAACCATTGACCAATCAAATCCATTGGCTATAAGAATCGGAAAAAGCCAGAAAAACATAAGAATTTTCAAATTTATCCTAATCTATTATAGAAAATAACCTTCCGCGCTCTTTCATTTTCTTCAAAGTCGAAGGGCTTGGAATGTTTTTGGCACTTTTTAGTATATGGTGCGAGTGTCTCACTGCGAGCCATGAGTAGTTAGGCTACTGGTTTTTTTCAAAGCACAACAAAGGCTTTCTTTTTTTCTGTTTATGTGCCAGAAGAAAAGGTTTTTATTGCAGCTGATAGAATTTTCTCAGCTGAAATCTGTTTCATCCAACATGTGAGGTATTCTTCTCATGATGCTCACTGCCAAAAATTGGCTCTACTCAAGTGCACGGAAATTTAAAAAGTCTTCAGTTTTTCGATTTCTCACCCCAAGAAAGATAAATTTAGTAATGAAAACCTCTATAAGAATCTTTCCTGACTGATTTAAACACTGGCCACCAAGAATTGTCAGACTGGTGCAGCCGTGTTCCAACAAGAGAAGCATCATATATTGTCAGAACTTTATGTTTGAAGTTTAAACACCTATGTCGTTCATCTAACTTTTGAGTAGTTGGGTACCAAGTTTTCGCATGTCAAAATAGAGATATTTCTACTAACAAACATCCGAAAACCCTTTCTCATGAGGTGTCTGGTAGAGTATAAGCGATTAGCTAAACCACTGTCGCGGTCAAACGTCCCCCCTGCGAACGCCTCTTCCGCCCGAGACGCGTAACCACTTGTTGTACAGTAGTACCTCTGTAAGCCGGACATATTATAAGCCGGAACCTCTTTTTTACGGAACGCCGCACGATTTTAGTTTTTCTTGGCCATAGTTAACACTCTTAAGTATAAGGGAAAAACCTCGTTTATACGGATACCTGGTTTCTCTATAAGACGGATTTTTTGAAACCTAAAGAGGTTTTTTTTTTTTTTTTTGAATTTCAGGAAGAAATATTGCCCTAATAACACCCAAGACACGCTGAGTTGCCCCAAAAAGGCAAAAAAATCCAGCAGACTCGTCACAGATAATTGCCGTATAAAAGTCGTAAGTTTCTCGTGATTTTTTGAAATTTTGGAGCCAACGCGAACCTCCATTGCTGGCACCATGGGAAACGCCAAGCGACCTATGAACAATGAAAAGCGGCGTGCTTTGAGAAAGAGATATAGGAAGTAAATTGCTTTCAAAAGGAATTGGGCTTGTGGTAAGGCTAGAAGGTCGAACAACGTTGCAACTGTTCTCAGACCCCAACGGACATTACAACAGACATTAAAACCCAAATTCAAAATGCCTGCAACCGCTCCCTTGAATTAACTGATTTTGATACCATTTAAATAGATCTGGACGATGAAAGTACACTGGATGAAGAAGATTCTACGCAGTTGCTGCTCATTTGTTTAGATGAAGACTCCATGCCTATGCTGCTTGATTGTCTGATGACAAGGGTCTTACTAATGTGACAAAAACGCATTCTAACTTTTTCAAATAGAAATTTTAATTATTTCTGCATTATTTAGACGACTGCTTTTAAAATCATACAACTGTGTATCAATCGAAATTGAAACCAAGCAAGCATAAATATACTTAATATTTCCTAATTAGGAAGGAGGTTTGTTTATATGCAAGAAAAACCTGGTTAACTTCATAAGCCGGACAAATTTCGTGCAAGAAATAAATCCGGCTTACAGAGGTATTACTGTAATTACTGTTGGTTTTATCTCAACACTATTAGGTGCCGCGTCCGTTATGCGTACACAGGCAAAGCTTTATAGTGGTTCCGACGTGTGATTTGTCGTACGTCCACTGTAGATTTAGCTATGTAGTTAGTAGTAGTCAAAAAAAAAAAAAGAGAAAGAAGAGAAAAGAATTTCTTTCTACTGTCAATAAAATTTTTCATTCCAAGGTGACCGGGGTCGTGTCCTGATCATCCCGCGAAGGTCCGGAATCGGTTAACCAGCAATAAGTTTGAATCTACAATATACAATATACAATCTTCAATCTAAAATCTAAAATCTACAATCTTCAATCAAACTCTTTACTACAATCTTCCTTCCTACCAGTTTCTTTCGTCTTCTTACAAATTTGCAGATTTATTTACTTACTTCTGACATGGACGTGGTACAATCAAACGCTAACCCGTGGTTCCAACTTGCTACACGCCGCGGACCACTTATCACTTCCATTCTTGTATGCGCCATTGGTGTACTCATCAACAGATATCACACCTTTGCTTTTAACCAAGTTTCCAACCAACCAGTCGTCACCCACAACTGGTTTTATCAGACTTTCGTCAATTGTATTGTCCTCACCACCCGTCACATTTTACTGCTTTTCAATCTTATTAACCCCGACGCCGCCAAATGGGCTGTTATCAACACTTTTTGGCACACTACTTATGAAATCATAAGCGCGTATACACGCTGGGCCTGCCTGTTCGGGTGGGTCACCTTTCTTGCAAATATACTCATGTCATACTTGGCTCTCACTGCAGCACAGGCGTACTGGTACTACGTCGGACCCTTTGTGTTCAGAGTTCTCGGACCCTTCCTTCCCAAACGGGTTTCCCCCTCTTCCGACCCATATTACTCGGTCCATGTCCAAGGCTTGGACAATCATACCGCAGAAGTGCGCCAGCTTAACCAGGTTAATACGTCCCCCCCTCTAGCAGCAGTTGCGGTTGCTATACCGATTTATCGGACCTGGGAAGTGTGCCAGCTTTCTGGTCAGCTTGCGCTCGCTTTATGCAAATTGTTTAGCGCGCCATTTATGATGGTGGTGATTTTAATGATTGCACCTTGGCAAACTGACACCATTTCTCTGGCATCCCCTTCTCCAGCATCACCTCCCATTCGCTGCAACCATTGTGGTTCTAACCCGGGAAACGAGGAACTCCCAGATTATGAACCTCCCCAACCTCCGATCTACCCATCCTCAGCCTCACATCTTGATCCTGTTCCACCAGCTTATTCTCATCCTCCATACGTGGTTGCCCCTTCTCCACCAGCTCTTCCTCCTGTTTCACCCGATGCTGTCCCTGCTCCGCCCGTTGTTGCTTCTATTCCAACCGTGTTTTCTCCAGAGGCGCCTGTGGCCACCATTTCGGATGCCCTGATCCCGACAGCATTACCCACTCCACTCGAACCAACTCCATCCCCTACGGCAAGCCACGCGGGTCCTCTTAATTTTGAATTCCAAGCCCCTCCACCCGTGTCCAACCCCATGGATAACTCCACCTCGGAACCGGACTTTATCAACCGTCTTGACTATGTGCCCCCACCACCACCCCCACTGACGTCCAGCTTACTGTCTCCACTCGTTACGACTTGCTCCGTTCCACTTTTCATAAGCCCAAATGACTACTCTAATCGTTCTCTCCTTGTTGCTGCCGTCGCACCACAAATTCACTTTCTTCGTCCTTTCAATGGTACCATGGCCTACGATGCACTTGTCCAGGAAGCAAACTCTACTCTTTGGTCCGACTACAACCTCTTTGTCGCTACCAGACCGCTATGCGCCGAATTTCTGACTCCCACTGAATTCTTAACCTGGTTCCTTACGTGGAATTTACGTTCCCTGGAACTCGATCTTCTCGTCAGTCAAGAAACATCACACGCGAAAGCATTATTGGCCAGAGCTCACCGCTACAAAGACGTCCTTGAAGTCATCCGCCATCTTAGTCAACTCCCTTTTATCTACTCAACTTTTCCGGAAGTCTTGCTGTTCTTGACCACCCAGGGTGCACTTTGTCAACCCGAGGTGGCTGCCGTTCTCAACGCTCTTTTCGACGCTCACCCAAACTACTTCGCGTTCATGTGTGTGCTTGATGCAAAATTTTGGTCACTTTTCACCACCTTACCTGGACGGCCCTCAGCAAGTCTACTCAGGGTACATCATGTCCAAAACGGCCAGCCATACATTCCCAGACCGGTCAACGCTGATCATGGTCCGTCTCACCGCCAGACCACCGCTGCTGAAGCAGCCTTTTCCGCTGTGTCCACTAGTCCCGACAACTCCCACTCAACTAACTCTTCTTCTACTGTATCTCCAATGAACAAAAAGAAGTACTATCATTCCTCTGTTACTTTCCCTTCTAGTACGACCCCTCTGCTTGCCTACTGGGATTTAGGATCCGAACTCTCCTGCATCTCCAGCTCACTTGTCAAAGCCAACACCTTCCCTGTCCGTTCCACTGGAGCGGAATTCCACTATAAAGCAAACTCCCCAGGCATATGCACAATTCCCGAAGTTTACGCCACTGTTCAGTTCCAGATCGCAAATCTCCCTACTGTTTATACTCTCGAATGTCTTGTTAATGATCAAATCGTCGCAGACCTTATTCTTGGACGCGATTTTTGGGGCCCTAACCAGGTTCTTTCGTACGATTACAGCGATGTTCTTAACATACACATCGACATTCCAATTCCCCGCGTCAACCCTCACACGTTCCACTACCCTCGGTAAATCCCCTTTTGAAATTGATCTCTCTAACAAGCCCTCCGCCCCAGCGGATTTTCTCTTCCCACCCGCTCCATCTCCCAACCGCTACGCTACCGATCTCGCAGATACACTTGGACACATTCAGACCGGTGCCCTTGCTGCTCATCAAGCCGCCTTCACCTCCTACAAACACCTTTATGATCGCCGCCATGCTGACGTCCAATACCGGGAAGGAGAAGAAGTATTCATCGATTGTGCTTTTCTAGAATATTCGCCTGATGCTCACATCGCTAAATTAACAAAGAAGTTTAGATCCAGGTACTCAGGACCATATGCTATTACTAATGTTTATTCACCAGCTAACTGCGAGCTTGCCATGCCATCTACCTTTAAAGGAAACGCCATCTTTCACATCCACCTGCTCCAGCACAAGCATACTATCCCTTCAGACTTCATTACTCCAGAAATCAAAATCTTTACTACAATCTTCCTTCCTACCAGTTTCTTTCGTCTTCTTACAAATTTGCAGATTTATTTACTTATTTCTGACAAGAGGATTGTCTTAAAAAGGTCACAGATCCACGAAACCCCCTGCATCGAGAAAATGGAGTAGCGAAGGCACGTGATAATGCCTGGAAGTTCAGGTAGTTCTCCTAGAACAACTAGAAAGAGAGGTACTTTGGAGTGATTATCATATAATTCTGTGTGAGGCAGTTGCCTTTCCATCTGGCATCAATTTGTGGTCCTTACTCAAGGGCGACAACTTTACGACCCAAAAATGCCCAATGAGACAGTAGTAAAAGGGACGAAAACTTGGGTTAGTGGAGGTGCCCCACATAGGTTCCTTACAGGGCTAGGTCAGAGGATAAAAATAGTAGTCTCACCTTCCTGAGGTCCGGGAATCTCAGAGGAACGGAAGAGGACCAAACAAGTGGCTTCAATTTCTAAAACAATTAGGCACACTTAAGAGCCTTTTCAAACAAAAAAAGGAAATTCTTCCTGGAAATGGCAAACGTGGCTTGTTGATGTCAAGAATTCAGCAACAAAGATACCGATGTGAAATCTGGTGAAGTAACATAAGCAGTGAAATTTATATGGCTCGCTTGACCTTAACGAGCATATGAGGTCATATCTGCCCCATTATAAGGAGCAAATGACCGATTTGGAGCTTTGCCATGGCAATACTTCCCGATGGTATCGCGACTAGTATTGGTGACGTATCATCATCTATAAACTGCCTCGTTTGATCAAAAAGTCATTGATGGAATATTTTATGGGAAATGAGAATATCTCAAGGAGTTAGGCGCATATTATCTTGGTTGCCATTGGGTTTGTGAAGTGATAAGGACGAAAAGATCATTTGGTGTTAAATGATCAGTTTGGTCACGAGACTAGTCATGTGACAAGGGGTGCGCGTCCATGGACGTGTTGGAAAAATAAACAAAACAATATTCCCATCGAGTTTTTTTTCCTACCACAAAAAATGAACAAGAAAATTGTGAATAAAGGTACAGACCAATAACAGTACATCTCTGTGGGAATGGTGGAAGTTTTTGCCTCGTGGTAACTTTGTTTTGGTAAAAGTATTCTTAAATACTACAACAAAAATAAGTTCTTTCCGCGTTCCTCCAAGGTGCCTGTACCAGATTGTGTACCAAATTGTACAGAAGGAATTCCGTTAACGTCTAGATGCATTATTTGACGTCCCAAAAACGAGTTCCCAAAAAGATGTTCCAAACATGCAAAGGTGGCAAAGACATCATTTTCGAACCTTTTTCACTTGAGGCTTAATGCATCAATTTCGACATACATATCTAAGAATAGAAGCCGTAGATCAAATTTTGTGACTTGACATATATTAAGGTGCACCCCATCCACCTCTGTTGCCGTCCAATGACCACGGAAAAACAATGCTGGATGCCCGAATCCATTAATTCTCGTGACTCGATGAATAAATGTGCCGAGCGAACAAAACGGGTCTTTCTGCAGTTTTTCTGTCGGATCAGCCTGACGCAGATGAGACCACAGTGGGATGGGTTAAGTGATGCCCTTGGACATATAAGAAGTCTCCCAGACAGATAGAGAATCTATTGATTTATTTGGCACATGATCTGAATCACGAATATGCACCTTATGCTGTTTTGGAAGGCCTTGCATGGCGCCAGCGAACAGGTACCAGCGAAGTTACTGGAGGAGATCATCCAATTTCAGAAACGTATAATAATTCGCGGTGGCCCTATCAAACTACCGAGAGCAATTAGTTTAGCTAGGTCGGTGATAGCCATGTCGTGGCTTATACTAGCCTCGTATCTATGCGATGCCTATGGGTGCTTGTATGGGCGTTGCCTACAGATCCGTAATAGTCGGACACAAGGATGTCGTTATAGAAAATTTGAATCAATTTTCATACTAGGACTTTTGTTGGTAGCTCCTAGTGTGAAGTTTTGCTAAATTGTTGAATTATGGCATCACTCAAGGGGCGCTTTTTACCTGGAAGCTGAGTGATGACTGCCACATTGATCGTACACAAAAGGTTGATGGATTCGAGCGAGCTTGTGTGTTTCTTTGGAAAATCTTCTCTTTCAGGATCTAGGTATTCAGTTAGCTGGTGTGTTCGGCTAGCTCGTGTGTTCGGCTAGCTGGTGTGTTCGGCTAGCTAGCATATATCAGTGATAGTAACCGAAGGAAGATTTATTGGGCTTGTCTATAGCTGTCTATAAATATAAGTTATTTGAGATTTGTATCGGCGAGAGAACATTGTGTGGGCCGAGTCACCTGGAAATATACTCCACTGCTGTAGCGTAAATAATGCAAATCCTGATGATTGATATTATTAACGAAGATTACAACGGGCTTTTGATGCTGAGGTGTGCCTTTTCTATAAACTAAATATTGCAGTGCACATGAACAGGGAATCTCAGACTAAAAAGGATGGCTTTTTCTTACAAAAAAAGAATCATCAAATCACCGGACAAAGTCTAATGGGAAGTTTTGAGACCGCAAGTCTATAAAAGCAACCAAAAAAAAGTATGGGCATAGCAGCGCCGGTAATGAATTTGAAGCTTGATATGGGCTCGCCTCCCTCGGGTGTTTGTCCTTCAAATCTTCATATTCTTATCTATCAGAATATATATGGGCATGCGATTAAAGCTGAAAATGCTGCCTTTACAACTGCAGGGGCAAGGATGTTGTCAATCAAACATTTGAACGGCTGAACCGTGCGATGAAAGGCACGCCACAACAAATATGTCAAATTAAAATTTACTTCATACGCCGTTAATTATTACAGCAGGGGCACTTTTCAACAGCCAGCGTCCTCGTAATATTCGGTTCAACTCACCGGTTTCCAAAAAAACATTGTAAGTAAATAAACCTTAGTGGAAACTGACGCCACAGAGTGGCACATGCTTGAAACTTTTTTGTTTCGGCGTGCAGGTTCTCTGTCGGCCAATGGCTGTTGTTAATTTCACTGATATCACGACGGGCGTTTCCGTCACCGTTTAAATTCGTTGCCAGGTAGGTACCTCCCAAACACCGCATTCGGACAACTGACTACGTGAATTGTCCTATGGGGCGGCGAGCCACATCTTGATTGGTCCATGTACCAGAGCCCCCGAAAAAAAATCAATAATGGCGAGTTCCTCATTTTTCAAAACCCACCACACAAGTGGAATACAAAAACTATTCGCCTCGTCATCTGGATA
>JAJMAK010000336.1:0-18351 GCA_030572615.1 Metschnikowia lachancei | reverse complement strand
TTTTTAGCCAGTAGCTTGGGCATGATATAATATGATAATTACGAAAATCATTTTACGAAAATCACGAAAATTACGAAGAATTACGAAAATAATTACGAAGCCAAAAATATCGTAATGCCCATTATGATTTACGATTACGAGGGGTCAAAATTTCGTAATTCGTAATTTTTCGTAAAACGAGTCGTAATTCGCAACACTGTCGCACACCCTTAATCGTCTAACCACGCGACCCAGCAAACCGGTGATTAATATTTCTTTTTCCATATTTTTCTGCGTGCAAAGCGGGCCGCGCGCATGAATCACGTGACAAAAATACGCCCGAGTGGGCTCTGGTGCGCAGACGGGACCACGTCGGGTAGTGGGTTTTTTACCCAGACACAAATTCAGAAACCAGTCTCCGTACTTCTACATTTTACAGATCCATCATTTTCATAAAACGCAAACAGTATGTACCAAGTACCAATACAAATAAGAAACATTGGTGAAGAGAGGCAAAGCAGGACGACGCGTCTTTTAGCGAGATCTTGCTGGAATGTTTTTTGTTGTGTGTCTTAATTTCGAGATCACGGTTTTCCCGAGTGCTTTGTCTGTTTACACCAGCGCCTAAGGTCCACAGAACAAAGGAAAAAAAAATCCAAACATTCACACACCCGCCCATTGTTCTAGAGAGCCACCAAATACTAACCATATTTTCAGAGCAGAAGCGTACTAGTGAAATAAAGAAGTAAAAAAAAAACAACAACAAGAAAACAAAACATCACCCATACACAAAAAGGGCGTACTGGTTTTCATTCAATTCCCACCTACACCTAAAGAGAAGCAAGAGAAAAGCAATCCAAAAAAAAGATCATGGAGCAGGAACTCAAGATCATTCGCCGCAAAGTCAACGGCTTTGTGGGATTTGCCAATTTGCCCAAGCAGTGGCACCGCAAGTCTGTGCGCAGAGGCTTTACATTCAACTGTATGGTGATTGGAGAGAGCGGAATGGGTAAGGCTACTTTGATCAACACGTTGTTCAACCGTGAGGTGTTAACGTCGAAGACAGAAGACTCGAAGTCGGTTGAGGACGACAGCGAAGAGCCTGTTTTGC
The DNA here is from genome assembly GCA_030572615.1 of Metschnikowia lachancei. NCBI lineage: Eukaryota > Fungi > Ascomycota > Pichiomycetes > Serinales > Metschnikowiaceae > Metschnikowia > Metschnikowia lachancei. The sequence goes on along the minus strand of JAJMAK010000336.1, from coordinate 17,261 downwards.
GCATTGAAAACACCACGTCAGAAATCGAGGAGGACGGCGTCAAGTTGAAGTTGAATATCATTACCGCCCCTGGCTTTGGCGAGCACATCAACAACAACGACTCTTGGAAACCAATTGTCGATGAGATCAACACTCGTTTCGATCACTATCTTGAGGCTGAGAGCAGAATCAACCGGTCTGCCATCACCGATAACCGTATCCACGCGTTATTGTATTTCATCGAGCCCACTGGTCACTCTTTGAAGTCGTTGGACATCCAGCTCATGAAGCTGGTCCACGAGAAGGTCAACTTGATTCCAATCATTGCCAAGTCTGACACCCTTATCGACGAAGAAGTTCTGAGCTTCAAGGCACGTGTATTGGCCGATATTAACTACCAAAAAATCAAGATCTTCACGCCACAAGTGTTTGAGAACGACGACGACGAGACTACCGGAAACTCGCGTGCATTGATTGCCTCGTTCCCATTTGCTGTGATTGGATCTACTACGGACGTGCAGACTGCCGACGGCAGAAGTGTGCGTGGCCGTGCTTATCCCTGGGGAATCATCGAGGTGGACAATGAGAGCCACAATGATTTCGTGCGTTTGCGTCAGTTGTTGGTGCGTAACAACTTGGAGGAGTTGCGCGAGACCACTTCCGACTTGTTGTATGAGAAGTACCGGTCGGAGAAGTTGCAGAAGATGGGAATCGAGCAAGACAACTCTGTGTTCAAGGAGTTTGATCCATTGACCAAGCAGGAGGAAGAGAAGGCATTGCACGAGGCAAAGTTGGCAAAGATGGAGGCCGAGATGAAGGCAGTGTTCCAGCAGAAGGTCAGCGAGAAGGAGAAGAAGCTACAGAGGTCTGAGGCTGACTTGTTCGCGCGTCACAAGGAAATGAAGGAGAAGTTGACCAAGCAGATCAAGTTGTTGGAGGAGAAGAAGTCTCAGTTGGAGAAGCAGAAATCCTTGCCTGTGGATCCAACTCCAGCACCGGCCGCCCAAAAGGCCAGAAAGGGCTTCTTGCGTTAAGCAAGTGTGTCTAAATGTCTTCTAATTTTGCTTGTGATCAAAAAGTAGCTCAGAAGGAATATACGCTAGAAATAAAAGAAGATATAAAGCTAGGATTTAGGAGTAGAGGATATGGTTTTGATGAAAAGAGTTCAGTGGGTTAGAAGGCTTTTGTCGTTGTGTTTCATGATACTTGAGGAGACACTTGAGGTTTGTTATCCAACTAAGAATTATAGTGCCAAAGGAAATATTCCGACACCAAGCAATGACTTGCTTCCCAAAAGCGAAGTGGAAAAGTAAATAATGGATCTTGTTTTAATTTGTGGCTTTGAGGGTAAGAAAAGAAGCTTGCACCAAGTATATATGAGAGAGCCCCATCAACAGGAGTACAAGCGGGCTAAACTTTCCAAGCATTTCCTATTTCCGATTTCCAATTTGCCTCAAATTTCTCAATTATCCAGTGAGATGTGCAAATGAGAAGAAATCAGAGCAGAACTTGTATGAAAAGAAGCTATGAGGTGCCTTTGAGTCGGCTTTAGTGATTTGATGGGGTGTATCTTGTTTGATTACGCGGAGATAACGACGCTTGCAAGGCTTGGAATTTAGTGTTGGAATTTAATAGGATAACACTCAAGCGGATTTGGTTATTATTCTGACACTGAAAAGAAAGACATACAAAAACAACAACAACAACAACAACAACAACAATGTGTTTCCTTGAAAGCGTTGGAATTGTGGTGTCCCTTTTACGGTTGCTTGCATGACGAACTCTTTCAAATCGATCAGGATAATAATAAAAAAAAAAACCAGATAAGAATCAATAACATACTAATTGGTTTTTTTTCTTTGTCCTTTTTCTTGCTACATTAACATGGTTAAATTACCCTTTAAACTTTTTCAATAGACAACGTGGCATTTCACTGAAGGACAAATAGTAGCCTGAGGCCGTTTTGATGGCGACGGAACCCAATTGTCTCACGCGAGAGTTCGTCTTGATCGCGTGGCCTCTAGGGCTGCAACAAGACGAGACAAAGGAGAGCATAAACAAGAAGAATAAAAACAAACAAACAAAGAAAACAAAGAAAACAAACGAAAAAAACAAACAAACAAACAAACAAACAAGCAAGAAAGAATAAAGCACAAAAAAAACACAAAAGGAAATTTTAGCAGCACAGACAGAAGTAACAAAAAACGAATGAACCCGGGTTCGCCGTGTGATATATTTTTCCTTCCAGAGACCACCTGGCACGCAAGACACCGAAGAAAGCGCCCCACAAACGGCTACAAAACAAGGGCGTAGCCTGGGAATTAGCATTTTCACATATCAAAAGAAAGGAGAAAAAAATATTTCACAGGATCTTATACTTTTTCAATGCATCGTGCAAACCCATTTCTTGAGTGAAATAGATCAATCAGATCTCCTACAGCTGGGTACTTGTTCGCGTCCCAGCTCGTATACCACCTTGTCTTTTTTTTTCTATGTTCATCTGGGTGCGATTTTTTTAATCCATTTCGCAAGCATTGAACAGGGCCCCAGAAATAATATACCAAACAATATTAAATGCTCGGAAACGTTTCCAAGTTATCATTCACACACACTTAAGGGGCTTTGATCAAGACATGTGACAAACAACCCACTGTGTCATGTCTCACAATACTTTTTTTTTTTTTTGAAATACTTGTCACTACCAAACGAGTTGAGTAAAGCATGACGAAAAGAAACAAAAAAGCAAACAAACATAGGAAAAAGACAATCACAAGATAAAACAACAAAGTAAACACATCAAAAAAGAAAGAAAGAGAGCCCAAAAACGAAGGCCAAAATGAAACAAAGAAACAAACAAACATACAACACAACAACAAAAAAAAACTACCGTAAAAAGCCCGCCGTGCGCCCGTGGCCTCGGGTTGCCCTGTGGCTTCTCGCTCGCTCCCGCCAAAAGTACGCTTCTCTCGCATGGGCGAGAGGCCGAGTGTGCCGGACATGATCACATTTTCCGATACCAAGCAAGTGCATCTGTTGCTCCGTCCCGCAGCACAGAATAAAGCCGAAACCACAGTTTGGTCACTTCTTTTTTTTATTTATTTTTTCAACTTTTACTATTTATTTCCTTGCCCATACTTTTCCAACAGATATCGACTGTTAATATTCTTTGTCATTAAGCAATTCCTTTCGTGCTGCACAAACAGGAATTTTTCATACACAAGGAAAGAAAAAAAGATATAGGAAAAAAAGGACGGAATAAAAAGACACCCTCAATTGAACACAAAAATGTCTTCCACTACATCCTCTAAACCCGCTGCCGATGGCACTGGTCCTAAAAGTGAAGTTTCACCTTCAAGTACCTCGTCTCTTGCCAATCAGGTGAAGACGTTGCAGTTTGCATGGTTTGCTGGTCATGCATTGACGGTCTTGTCCACCATCTTCTACTTGGTGACGTATGTGAGGGTTTTCCCGTCCACGTACAAGTTCTGGTACAAGTTGGCGTTTTTGGGAGTCATTGAGAGCTTCGGTGTGTTAATCTACCAATCCATCAAGAAGGCTGGCGTCAACCCCAAGTTGTTGCTCAAAGACGATAACGTGCACTACTTGTTCTTGGCAGTGGTACTTTTCCTCTACAGTCCCTACGTGTTGTTGACCTTGTCTACCTTTGCTTTGTTCTCCACATTCCATGTTTTGTCATACTCCAAAAACGTCTTGTTCCCTGCCTTTGGAATTTCCGAGTCTCATCCATTGAGTGAGAAGGTGGGCAACTTTATCACCGCCAACAACAACAACTCGATCGCTTTGGCGTCATTGTTGGAGGTGTATACCGTGGCATGGTTGCTTATTAGATTAATTACCTTCAGAAAGAACTCGCTCATTCCATTTTTGGTTTATGTTGTATTTATCAAGTTGAGATTTGAGAAGTCCACATTCACTAGAAACGCATTCAAGTCTGTTGAGTTGAAGTTGGAAGGTCTCATCAACCAAACCGGTGTTCCTGCTGCCAAGAATGCTTGGGTCACTGTCAAATCTGTTTTCCACCAGGTTGGCTCCTTCTCAATTGTGAACGACTACACCAAGGAGAAGGCTATCTAAATGTGTCATGTTTTCTCCGCAGCCATTTGCGGGTATTTTTCTTCTTGAGACAACAGAAGAAACTATAGCCACATCATAATTAGGATATATATTCCATCAATTTGACTAATAGCTTTACTATTATTTTACTTAAAGAAGCAATTGTGTTGCAGCAAGTCACTACAAAAACGACGCAACAACTATTTTTTTCTTTTATTAAAAAAAAGCTACAAACAAAGAGAGAAGCCTGTAAATACATCTTTTTCAAAGAAGCAATTTTTCAATTGCACCACAGGACGCCGCTGTAAAAAAAACACTTTTTTCTTTCTCTTTTAAAGAAACAATTGTATTACAGGACGCCGCTATAAGAACGACACAAAACACCTGGTTAGAATAGTAGGTTGCCATTGAAAGAATCTAGAAACTTTTTTTTTGTAACCTATTGCTGCGAGAGTGCTCAATCTGAAGATTTATCTACAGTCATTAAATTAGGGAATTCTCATCCAAAAAAATTCAAAATAAAGAAAATATGACTGAAAGATAACGTTCAGAGGCCAGAAAAATAAAAAAATACCGTAAGTCTTGCTTTACGTTTAGTCTGTACAGTCTATTGAACCACCAACTCTGAAGCACTCAACAAGCCTGGTTAGCTCAATCGGTAGAGCATTTGACTCTTAATCTTCATAAGGTCAATCAAAAGGTTGCGGGTTCGAGCCCCGCATCGGGCTTTGTTTCGCCTGGTTAGCTCAATCGGTAGAGCATTTGACTCTTAATCTTCATAAGGTCAATCAAAAGGTTGCGGGTTCGAGCCCCGCATCGGGCTTTGTTTCGCCTGGTTAGCTCAATCGGTAGAGCATTTGACTCTTAAACACAATAAGGTCAATCAAAAGGTTGCGGGTTCGAGCCCCGCATCGGGCTTAACTTTTTGCTTTTTCTAGATTCACAATTGTTCTTTATTTTTTATTCGGTGTTTTATCATAAAATTTTGTTCACCAGTGAAATAACATCGCCTGAGTTCTGAAACAATATAGTTCAAAGTTGGCGCAGTACTAATTAAGTGATGCGACTTTTCATTAAAGCAATTTAGCCTGTTTCGGCAAAAAAATATGATGAAAAATCGTGCGGCTCGTCTTCAAGCAATTTCCATTGTTCCACGACAGAGTCATTATCTAACCAGATGTGTTTTCAGGTTTTTCTCTATTTTTTATAGTTTTTGTGTCGTTCTTATAGCGGCGTCCTGTAATACAATTGTTTCTTTAAAAAAAATACTCTGCATTGTTTTTTTTTTTTCTTCTTCTTTTATTTCTCTATGTATTCAATTCCTTGGACCCTTTTATTACAAATACCACTAATTGAACTTTTGTACTGTTAGTGTTTGGTATGGATGGAGATTTGCAATCTTGCTGTCCTTGCTGAAGTGAGAAGTGTATGCAGGCAACCACTGATGACGTTCAAAGTTCTTCTTTACTTTTAGCGCTAACTTCCAGCTACAAAAATTAAATAATTTTCCATGCATTCCCTTTTATGGTACTAAAGCATGAAAAAGTTTTCAATTAGGAAAGGCAGGATTCGTAAGTTCCAAAAAAAATCTTTCTAAAAAACCGATTAAAGCTCAATTGAGGGGTGGGGGGCCGTGAAAATTCCATCGGCTTCTCTCTTTCCTGAAGCCATCCTCAATTACGTCAGCACACCGCGCCGCACTTTATGGTCGAATCTCGCCGAAGCTTTTCCCGCCTGCGCACGTGACCAGAGGTTCTTTTTTAGTCCACGGGCCCAGGCTGCGAAATGTTCTCGTGGAATCTTGTGGAAGATTCTAGTGCGTCCAGCAGAAGCATGGCCGTCGGCTATATATAAGGGCGCCCTGCCACCCGGTATACCAACAATTTTCCTTTTTCATCATCAATATATTCCATATATTTATAACATAAACATGTCTAAGTCTGTCGGTATTGATTTAGGAACTACTTACTCCTGTGTGGCCCACTTCTCCAACGACCGTGTGGAGATCATCGCCAATGACCAAGGTAACAGAACCACTCCTTCTTTCGTTGCTTTCACTGACTCCGAGAGATTGATTGGTGATGCTGCTAAGAACCAGGCCGCTATGAACCCTGCCAACACTGTCTTCGACGCCAAGAGACTTATTGGTAGAAAGTTCGACGACGCTGATGTTCAAGGTGACATTAAGCACTTCCCTTTCAAGGTTGTTAACAACAACGAGAAGCCAGTTATTCAAGTTGAGTTCAAGGGTGAGACCAAGACTTTCACTCCTGAGGAAATCTCCTCCATGATCTTGACCAAGATGAAGGACACTGCTGAGTCTTTCCTTGGTACTCAAGTCACTGACGCTGTTGTCACTGTCCCTGCATACTTCAACGACTCTCAAAGACAAGCTACCAAGGACGCTGGTTTGATTGCCGGTTTGAACGTCAAGAGAATTATCAACGAGCCAACTGCCGCTGCCATTGCTTATGGTTTGGACAAGAAGACCGAGGAGGAGAAGAACGTTTTGATCTTCGACTTGGGTGGTGGTACTTTCGATGTTTCCCTTTTGTCCATTGAGGACGGTATCTTCGAGGTGAAGTCTACTGCTGGTGACACTCACTTGGGTGGTGAGGACTTTGACCACAGATTGGTCAACCACTTCATTGCCGAGTTCAAGAGAAAGAACAAGAAGGACTTGTCTACCAACCAAAGAGCCTTGAGAAGATTGAGAACTGCTTGTGAGCGTGCTAAGAGAACCTTGTCTTCCTCTGCTCAAACCTCTATCGAGATTGACTCTTTGTTCGAGGGTATTGACCTTTACACTTCTATCACCAGAGCCAGATTCGAGGAGTTGTGTCAAGACTTGTTCAGATCCACTTTGGACCCTGTCGAGAAGGTTTTGAGAGACGCCAAGGTTGACAAGTCTCAAGTTGACGAGATTGTCCTTGTTGGTGGTTCTACCAGAATTCCAAAGGTTCAAAAGTTGGTTTCTGACTTCTTCAACGGTAAGGAGCCAAACAAGTCCATCAACCCTGATGAAGCTGTTGCTTACGGTGCTGCTGTCCAAGCCGCTATCTTGTCCGGTGACACTTCTTCCAAGACCCAAGACTTGTTGTTGTTGGATGTCGCCCCATTGTCCATGGGTATTGAGACCGCTGGTGGTATCATGACCAAATTGATTCCAAGAAACTCTACCATCCCAACCAAGAAGTCTGAGACTTTCTCCACTTACGCTGACAACCAGCCAGGTGTTTTGATTCAAGTCTTCGAGGGTGAGAGAGCCAAGACCAAGGACAACAACTTGTTGGGTAAGTTCGAGTTGTCTGGTATCCCACCAGCACCAAGAGGTGTTCCACAAATCGAGGTCACCTTCGATGTTGACGCTAACGGTATCTTGAACGTTTCCGCTTTGGAGAAGGGTACTGGTAAGACTCAACAAATTACCATCACCAACGACAAGGGTAGATTGTCTAAGGAGGACATTGAGAGAATGGTCTCTGAGGCCGAGAAGTTCAAGGATGAGGACGAGAAGGAGGCTGCTAGAGTCCAAGCCAAGAACGGTTTGGAGTCTTACGCTTACTCTTTGAAGACCACCTTGGGTGAGGAGCAATTCAAGTCCAAGTTGGAGGCTGCTGATGTCGAGACTGTCACCAAGGCTGCCGATGAGGCTATTTCTTGGTTGGACGACAACCAGACTGCCACTACTGAAGAGTACGCCGACAAGCAAAAGGAATTGGAGGGTACTGTCAACCCAATCATGGCCAAGGCCTACCAAGCCGGTGCTGCCCCAGGTGGAGCTGCCCCAGGTGGATTCCCAGGTGCTGCTGATGGTGGTGCCGCCCCATCTAACGATGGTCCAACTGTCGAGGAGGTCGACTAAACGATTTAGCGAGCTAAGTCAAAACACATTCTACATAGGATAGATTAATGTAAATTAATGAAAAGTATTAAAGATAATTTAAGAGTTGTAGAAGAGGTGATTTCAAGGGTGGTGATTTTGGAGTTCGGTTATCAATAAGCCCCGATTTGAACAGATATCAGACGTACTGTGCAGTATTGCTATTTTCAGTTCAAGGCTCACCACAGTGTTGAAGAGTTAGGACCAATTAATATTTGGTAAATGGGAACTGCTTTTATTCTGATTGAATATATGCTGTGATCTCGAATCTAACTAAGCGAATGAGTATATTCACATTTTACCGAAAAAAGAACCAAAGCACCAAAATGAATGAATCCATTTGAATTCATTTAGACTGGAATTTCTAGTGGCAAGGGTATTAAAACGGGACTAAATCCATGTATACATCGTTATATGGGTGAATATCCACAGGTAAAACTACGCCCTGGAAAATGGCTCAAGCAGCCGAGAAAGGCCCGGCTAAAATTGCATACATTCACCTTCGATGTGAAGTATATTGTGGCTGCTTTAGAAAGATCCAGAGAGCTTCAACAGGCTTCAGGCTATAGTTAGATTGGGGTTTCTTCTTTTTCTAATGAGAACAACCACCTGAAAAAGTAAAAGCAACACCGCTAAACCTTTGATGGGTTCTCTGAAAGTGTGTTTTTCCGAAAGCGTATTTTCCTCACAGCTTGCTGTTTAATTCCCAGTAACAAGCTGTAGAAACGTGTACTTACATACTCTAACACTTCACTAATTAGTTTAGTTTAACTTTTGACGAGTGGAGTGCTTTTTATATTTCATTGTAGTAATTACGGTTCTGAGTGAACTGTTATTTGGGTGATCCACTTTCGTAGCGAGTCTGAGTCCAGACTATGGTAGACCCGAAGGATACGAGCCCACCTGAATAGTGCACCTTTCTTTCGTAGCCACTAATACTTTGAAGAAAAGGGCTATTGCAAGTATTTTTCATTCACCATATTACTATTATAGGATGTTAACACCGAACAGTTTAATTATTGCCAGAAAAAATACCAATATTTTAGTAGTAAGGTGAACTTTTAATTCCCCCAACCATTTTCGTGCGGTGGCTGATATTTGACAAACAAGATTTAGTCGCATGCCAGTGAAACAGAGAGCTGAATTTCCCATTCAGGCAAGCTAAGCATATTAAAGTTAAAAACAACCAAAAACCTTAAATAAGAAGGAGTTCATTAATGTTTTGGGTGACGGAGTCGCCCCAACCAGGCCATAAAAAAAGAAGTACCCCGCTCATCAGACGGGACTTCCTTTGTGAGTGCCAGGCCAAGAAAAGATGAAAAAAACAAGACAAATAAAAACAAAAAAGAAAAAACAGTCGCGGCGTTTCTCGAGATTCGAGAATCATAGTGGTTTCCGGGATTTCTACCAGTCAATTATTCAGAAACCAAGTTACTCTCAAACTGAGCTTTGTCGAAAAAGGATGCTAGCATGTACAGATTGGATGTAAAAAAGAAAAAGAAAACCAAAACAAAACGCATGTTCCTTTGCCCCTTGACCACAAAGGCCAAAAATCTTACATAAAGAGGAATAAATCCCCACCATGGGGTAGTGGCCTGTAGGTTTTGTTGTGGATAATTTACTACTTTATCTGGGATCGTTTCACCTTTCATGTTTTAGTTTTTATGTTTGAAGTTAGCTTTTTTTTGAATCTAGCTTTCATGTTTGAAGTTAGTTTTTATGTTTGAAGTTAGCTTTTTTTTGAAGTTAGCTTTTAGCTTTGACTTCAGTATTGGTTTATGGCTTGGCTCCATAGAACGTCCTAATTGGAATTCGTTCTTCACCCTTTGCAGCCCTTTTCGCACCTACCTTCTTATCTAGACCATAGGAAAGGCTGAAAAATTCTCACCTGTCGGATAAGGAAGGCACGGATGGTTATGGCCATTGGCCCAATTTCATCGATTTAAAGTATTCGGTATTTTTCCATTGTTTCCGTTGTTTCCGTTGTTTCCATTGTTTTATTTGGTTGTTTATATTTATATTCGTTTTTAGACCATTGTTCAATTTTGACCACCACCATTTTCAGTGTTATAACCTGGTGGGATCTTAAAAAACGACAAACTCAAAGCATTTTGAATGGTGACTCAGTTATTGGCTCGGCATCCCCCGCACCTTTCTCGGTCGGTGATTTGGTCGGTCGGTCCGTCGGTCGCCCAAGTGCCACGCGTGTACCCAACTTCTTCGCGAATCAGTAGTGTACGGTGGTGCGAACCCAAAAAAATTTGGACAAAATACAAAAAAAAAATACATCCAACGGTCCTGGTAAACGAGCGTCCGGCTCACTTTACGAGTGCGAGAATAGGTGCAACTCTCTTTTCCGTAATATTTATTCGGTACGTTTTGAAACATCACCAAACTTTAGAGTTTTCCTTTAGGGCATATATATTAAAAAAGGACCGAAGTCAGAGAAATTTCTCTACAAAAGAAAAAAAAGAAAAAAAAAGATCAAGATCAAAAATTAGACGATCTGGTTCTAATTGTTCTTCGTGTTTCCGTATATTTATTCCTTTTGCGAGAGATTTTCCACCACTGCACCTGCCCGTGTGTCCAGTTTGAAAAAAAAAAAAAGGACATTCCCCCAAATCCTGGAATAACAACCATAAGGAACCCATTTTAAAGATCCCATACTAATCATCATTCCAGATCCAATGGCGGCCGTTCCAAACCACACAGTTGTGCATGAAGCCAACAACGTCGAGAAGTTCCACACACCTAAGGAATTCTTCGACAGACAGCCCAACAAGGGCCATGTGTCTTCGCTTGAAGAGTACGAGTCCTTGTACAAGCAATCCATCAATGACCCTGAGGCTTTCTTCGGTCCCATGGCCAGAGAATTGTTGCACTGGGACAAGGACTTTGTCCACACAAAGGCCGGTGACTTGGTCAACGGTGACGCACAATGGTTTGTAGGAGGCGAGTTGAACGCCGCATACAACTGTGTAGACAGATGGGCTTACGCACACCCAGATAAGACTGCCATCATCTACGAGGCCGACAGCGAGACAGACTCGTATAAGTTGACCTACGCCGAGCTCTTGAGGGAAGTTTCCAAGGTTGCCGGTGTCTTGAAGAGCTGGGGTGTGACTAAGGGTGACACCGTGGCCATCTACTTGCCAATGAACGCCAACGCCATTGTTGCAATGTTGGCTGTGGCCAGATTGGGTGCCATCCACTCGGTTATTTTTGCTGGTTTCTCCTCTGGTTCCATCAGAGACCGTGTTAACGACGCCAAGTGTAAGGCCTTGATCACTTGTGACGAAGGTAAGCGTGGTGGTAAGACCATCAACATTAAGAAGCTCTGTGACGAAGCCTTGCTTGACTGCCCAACCGTGGAGAAGGTCTTGGTTCACAAGCGTACTGGTAACGACAAGATCGAGCTTGTGGCTGGCCGTGACTTCTGGTGGAACGAGGAGACTGAAAAGTTCCCTGGCTACTGTCCTCCAGTTCCTGTCAACTCCGAGGACCCATTGTTCTTGTTGTACACCTCGGGTTCCACTGGTACCCCTAAGGGTGTGGTACACACCACCGGTGGTTACTTGCTTGGTGCCGCCATGACCACCAAGTACATTTTCGACGTTCACCCTGAGGACGTGCTCTTCACCGCTGGTGACGTTGGTTGGATCACTGGTCATACCTATGCTCTTTACGGTCCTTTGCTTTTGGGTATCCCTACCGTCGTTTTTGAGGGAACCCCAGCATACCCAGACTACGGTCGTTTGTTCCAAATCATTGAGAAGCACAAGGCCACTCACTTTTACATTGCCCCAACTGCCTTGCGTCTTTTGAGAAAGTCTGGAGAGTCTGAGATCCCTAAGTACGACTTGTCTTCTTTGAGAACCTTGGGTTCAGTGGGAGAACCAATCTCGCCAGATATTTGGGAGTGGTACAACACCCACATTGGAAAGGGCCAATGTCACATTTCTGACACATACTGGCAAACCGAATCGGGCTCGCACTTTATTGCCCCAATCGCCGGTGTGACTCCAAACAAGCCAGGTTCTGCGTCCTTGCCTTTCTTTGGTATTGACACTTGTCTTATCGACCCAGTTTCCGGTAAGGAGATCACCGGTAACGATGTGGAAGGTGTGTTGGCCATCAGAAACACCTGGCCATCCATGGCCCGTACCGTGTACAACAACCACCAGAAGTACATGGACACTTACTTGAGACCATACCCAGGCTACTACTTCACAGGTGACGGTGCAGCCAGGGACCACGATGGCTTCTACTGGATTAGAGGAAGAGTCGATGATGTTGTTAACGTTTCTGGCCACAGATTGTCCACTGCAGAGATCGAAGCTGCGTTGATTGAACACCACGGTGTCTCTGAAGCTGCCGTTGTGGGAATCAACGACGACTTGACCGGACAAGCCGTTATTGCTTACGTAGCTTTGAAGGATGAGGCTGCTGCCAAGATTGAGAACCACGAGGACTCCGACGAGGCCTTTGCCCTTAGAAAGGAGTTGATTATGGTCGTGAGATCGCACATTGGTCCATTTGCCGCACCAAAGTCTGTCATCATCGTCAAGGACTTGCCTAAGACTAGATCGGGCAAGATCATGAGAAGAATCTTGCGTAAGGTGTCTTCCAACGAGGCTGACCAATTGGGTGATATCACCACTTTGTCCAACCCACAATCTGTCGCCGGTATCATTGACAGCTTTGCTGCTCAATTCGGAAAGAAGTAAGTGTCCATTGAGCCTCATATAATAGCAAATGTATAAAACAACTTATAAACAACTTGTAAATGGGGTAAAAAGTTGTATAAGTAGCAATCTTGCATGGAGCTTATCTGATATGTTGTCCCAGCGTACCCCTCAAAAACACCCTCATCACGTGATACTCATTAACATGGGGCACGTGATCCACAGCATCAAGAGCATCGGGTCGGGTGGTGATGCGTGTGTTCACGTAGACACCGATTTCGTCTTTTGCATATCTTTTATCACCGACCCAAATTCCAGAATGAAACCTAATCATGCGAGTAAACGTTGGGAACATCTAGCTAAGATTGCTGGCCTTTTTTTCGCGGTGAAAATCGTCCATATCTTTATAATTGTCTTGACCCCATCACAGTTCGATGTTTCATCGTCGATACTTCTACGGAGTTATCACAAGGAGAAAGAAGTTCTTGCAAGATTTCACACGTCAAGCGCAATTCTTAATAGAACATTAGGAAAAATCACAAGCCTTGTCGTGGACCGGTTTTTGGACCGACTCGTGACGTGGGATGCAGTATATTTTTCAGACCTATTCGTGAATGGCATCCAATACGAACACCAGTTTGTGTTTTGTCCACTCTGGTGGCGGCTTGTGAGGGTACTTCCGGTAAATCCCGAAACACAGTTTTACTCACGGCTTTTTTGGGCCACAATTATCACAAATATGTGCCATTTGGGCTCGACCATAGTGCTTTACTTCTATACAGTGGAAGTGTTTGACAAAGCCCGGATTTTCTCGCCCGAACGAATGGCCATGGCCGCACTGATGTTGTATGTGTGTTCTCCAGCGGCTGCGTTCTTGACTGCACCATACTCCGAGTCAATTGCAGCGTTGTGCAGTTTTTTGTGTTTGTTTTTGAGGGAAATAAGCGTGGGCCAAGGCCAGTTGATTCCAGACACCCTTTCGCAGCCTCATTCTTCCCCTCAGGATGTTTCAGGTTTTAGCTCGCCACAGACACCTGAAATGACCCTGAAACGCTTACAGTCCCAGTCTCGGCCACAGCAGCAACCCGACTCCTTGTACTTGAGCGTGCGCCTGCTTCCCAAATGTCCCAATACCGGTGTCTATATTTTGAGTGGCATCTTTGCAGCACTTGCATTCGGGTTCCGCGCAAACTGTCTATTTCTAGGGATCATTTACATCTACGATCTTTTCTTGCGGAGAACTAAATCCCCTGTTTTGCCAATAGCCGCTGGGCTGCTTCTAGGAGCAGCGTTTCTAGCCATCCATGTGCATAGTTATGTAAAGGTGTGTCATTCGGGCCGTGGCGAATGGTGCCAGTCCCGAGTCCCCTCACTATTCGCGTACGCCCAATCGCACTATTGGGGCAACGGTTTTTTAAAATACTGGACGATGAACAATGTTCCGAACTTTGCGTTTGCCGCCCCTACGGTGATTTTGCTGGCGCTCGCCGTACGCTATTTTGCTCAGATATACCCGGTGGAGCGGATCTTGCCTGTTTTGACGGTAAATGTGGTGTTCTTGGTTTTGTTGGTGATGTTCTGGCATGTGCAAATCATCACGCGAATCCACACCTTCTTGCCTGTAGTGTACTGGTTGATGGCTGGGTTAATTACTCAACCAAATACGCTGGACCGGAAATGGGCCAAAGCTTACGTGGCGTATTTTGTGATTTGGAACGTGCTACAGCCATCACTTTTCAGCGCATTTCTTCCGCCCGCGTGATTTTATGAATGTTTTCGGGGGTTATTTTCTTACTTTGGTTTTTTTCGCCCTCTAAATTTGCACCCTTTTTTTAAATGGTTTAAGGGCCAATCTTTGTTTTCTATGACTTATCGGACATGTATTTTGGGTCTGAGGGGTTTGGGTCTGAGGGGTTTGGGTCCGAGGGCTTTTTTTCGCACCCACTCGTTTTTTTACCCGTTATGATTTTTTATCAAAGGTTCGCATTCGGGATCTCACTACCGTTTTAGGAAGCGTTTGCCGCGTCCTGATAGCATTCTACCTTATAAAGCAATGGAGGGGTTTGTGCCAGGGCTGATGCAAAAAAAAAAAAGAACCCATCACCAAAAGATACGTAAAACCAAGCAATAAGCATTGGTGGGATCTGGGTAGCTATTCTTATACTTTTGCTGATCAGTGTTGCTCTTAAAGACCCCAGAACATCTAAAATTAATCATGTTGGGTACTATGTTGGACTTTCTTCTGGTCAAGCACTATGCATATTTGATAGCAACCGTGGGCTTGGTGACAGCCTACTTCAACAAGTTTGGCAAGAAATCAATAAAGCCGGTGAAAACACTCAATCCGAATAAAGACCGAAAATTTGGGTGCTGGGTGGCAGAGGAATTCAAGACTCCCACCCCACCACCCTTCAGTAACTGGGACGTCAATAAGACTAGACCACTTCCTTACAGGGCTTTCAAACACAAGTACAACATTACTATGGGGATCCGGAACATGGAATGGGACTCGTGGATCGAGTTGGACAACGAGTGGGTTAAGTACCATTCAGAGAAAGTTAAACGACTCGAAGAAAAGGGAAGCGAGGTTTACGGAACTCTTCCAGGGGCAGAGGCTGCTGTTCTCGAGCTTTTAGACGAGTTCTGGGGTTATTTACCCGCACGTTACCCTTCGCTTTTCAGACAACTCGACAATGGCTTGGAGAATTTACTTACAGGAGAAGTATTTATTTTCAAGAATTGTACGGAATACGGTGAGGATCCAATGGTAATGGCTGCGAAAATGGTACAGGACGACTTGGCAGTGATGATAGAGGGCACTGATGGTAACTATTACTTGAAAGCAGGCGCAATCATTTTGCCAGGATTTTGGAGATTCAAAGATAAAATCGGCATGCCTCTCAACGAGATCCACACTAGCGGTGATGTTCCTAAGTACCAAGAAAAGTTGCAGAGTGGTATGACAAAGTTCTTCACCAGATTGACGTGCGAGAAACCTGTGGTGCGGAACAACTACTTTATCCAAACAGATAATGGCCTTGGCTGGTCTACGTCAATTGGAGACGAGAATTCGGATGTGGTGGGGTGGTACACGGCCGAGCCTGCGGTTACTCCCGAGCAGCTCTATTACCGTAGTGAACGTCAAAGTTTGAGAAGATTACCCAAGACGGGGGCCGTGATCTTCACCATTAGAACCTATTTTTGTTCCATGACAGAGATTTGCAACGAGCCTTATA
This sequence comes from Metschnikowia lachancei, assembly GCA_030572615.1. Lineage (NCBI taxonomy): Eukaryota > Fungi > Ascomycota > Pichiomycetes > Serinales > Metschnikowiaceae > Metschnikowia > Metschnikowia lachancei. Next base: position 1,404 of record JAJMAK010000336.1, on the reverse strand, counting down.
TACCAAGAAGATTATTGAATGGCATTAATAGTTGGACGGATGATGTGCGGGAGTACAGAGGATACGATAAGTTCAAAGATGCTCTCTTGCCGTATTTGGAGGAAAAAGCAAAGGAGCAAGAAAAGCGGGGCTATGTGATGGAGAACGAACCGCCGGTGTATCCGTTCTAGGAGAAGAGCGGGTCAATACTATCAGACATATTCTAGACCAGATAAGTTTCAAATAAACCACATAATATATTAGATAATTGAGAGTTTTAGCACTTATCAATCAGAAAGTGAGTCAATGAAAAAGTAAATCAATGAAACTTAATATTCGATTACCAAAACCAAAAAATGACGCTGCACATACAAAAACATATTAAAATAGTCGTGATATTAGCTAATATACAAAGGTCATAAATAATACAGCATGAGAAATAAAGCAGCACCGGTGAGCTTACGATCTCTCACCTCTCAATCTTCTGGCCAATTGGATGTCCTTCTTTTGGATGGTGACTCTCTTAGCGTGGATAGCACACAAGTTTGTGTCCTCAAACAAGGAGACCAAGTAAGCCTCAACGGATTCCTGCAAAGCACCAATGGCAGAGGATTGGAATCTCAAGTCGGTCTTGAAGTCCTGGGCGATTTCTCTCACCAATCTTTGAAAAGGCAACTTTCTGATCAAGAGATCAGTCGACTTTTGGAATCTTCTGATTTCTCTCAAGGCAACGGTACCTGGCTTATATCTGTGAGGCTTCTTGACACCACCAGTCGATGGAGCAGACTTTCTGGCAGCCTTAGAGGCCAATTGCTTTCTTGGTGCCTTACCACCGGTAGACTTTCTTGCAGTTTGCTTGGTTCTAGCCATTGTTGTTTGTTGGTTGTAGATAATATTTTAAAATTTAAAGAATAGAGAGCAGATTTCCCATGTTATATATTAGGCCAGGTGCGGTGGGTCGCGCATAATTTTGGCGATGTTTTGGCAACATTTTGTCAATGTTTTGCTGTTGTTTTGGCGTTGTGCGACGCACTGTTATGGGAGTGCACCAAGCAAAACAAGGGACACGAAGAAAGTTAAACGTGGAGAAGCGAGCATTTCGCGAGGGTAAAGGTGCGTGTGTGCGGTGCTGTAATGTGCGCATCACTGGTGTATTTCACAGCATGCTAATACGGGACTTTTCGCGCGACAAAAGTGCTACGGAAGGTGCGCGGTTGCGAAATGGCCATAGTAAACGGCTTTTCGACACGCGAGACGAACCCGCGCCCATTCTTCACCTTCTGACAAGCGCGTGAAAAGCAAGGGTAATTCTTACGCCAGGTACCCCACCTACGCAGCAAAAGCGCACCTTCACATTTTGAAGCTTCAGGAGGTTTTTTTTTTTTTTTTTTTTCTTTAGATTTGCTATTCCCTTCTCGCCTCCTC